>WBNM01014508.1:0-46926 GCA_013399055.1 Ramphastos sulfuratus | reverse complement strand
ACAAGAGGACACAGCCTCAGTCTCAAANACACAGCCTCAGTCTCAAACTGCAGTCAGCAGAGTCATCTTCAACTAGATCAGGTTGTCCAGAACCCCATCAAGGCTGACATTGAATGTCTCCAGGGATGGGGCCTCTACTGGGCAACCTATTTCACCACCCTCATAGTAAAGAACTGCTTCCTCATGTCCAAAAATTCAGGTCCAACTGTTAACCCAGCACTGCCAGGTTGCCACTAAATCATGTCCCCCAACACCACATAGAATCACAGAAAGGTTTGGGTTGGTTTGTCCCTGAAGTGAGCAGGGACATCATGCATTAGATCATAGCTGTGTAGCTGTTAAACCCCTTCCAAGGATGGGGACTACACCACTTGATTGCATCCTGCTTTTGTTTGTCAGGAGAAGGGTTTCCTCAGACCAGCACTCACTGTGTACTCACATCCTCATGGTGCTGAGAGGTATCTTTGTCCTACATTGTTAGAAGGATTAATTTAGCATTCAATGAAGGGAAATTATTGCAGTCTCTCTGCTGTCAGGAGAGATTAATCCAAATTCATTATCTGTTTTGGGTGCTGTTTGTTGGTGCTTTTGTTTTGGTTTTGTTTGTGGTTTTGGTTTTTTTTTTTTTGTTTGTTTTGTTTGTGGTTTTGATTTTTTTATCATTTCCCTTCCTTCATGACCTGAAATCACAGATTTTTTACTCTACACTGGACATCTCATCTGCACTGTGGAGAGACAGCAATAGACAGAGTTTTTCCAGGCTATTAATGCAATTTGTCAGAGCCCTGATGAATTGTCAAGGTCCTTAAAGCTCCATACTTCATCTCTGTCACTTTCAAAATGATATAAGATCTGCTCAAAACTGAAGGTCAAAATTTCCCAAGGTTTAATCTTGGAAACACAAAGAAACCCAGAAAAAATTATTGACTCTAACAGAGGAACTCCTGAGTTGCCAGAACANTCTCCTGGAAGCCTTCTCTTCTGCAGGCTGCAGAACCCCAACTCTGTAGCCTGTCCTCACAGCAGAGCTGCTGCAGCCCTCTGAGCATCTTTGTGGCCTCCTTTGGACCCACTCCAACGCTTCCATGTCCTTCCTGTGCTGGGGGCTCATGTCACAAGGAACCACTGAAAAGAGTCTGGCTCCATCCTCTTGCCTCCTTTATATCTTGCTGAGCAGTGAGAAAATTCCCTTTTGATCTGCTCTTTTCCAGCTTGGGATCATTAGCAAACTTGCTGAGGGTCCACTCCATCCCTTCATGGAATCATAGGATTGCTTTGGTTGTAAAAGACCTCTAAGATCATCCAGTCCAGTGGTCAACCTAAGAGCACCATGACCATTAAACCATGTCCCCAAGAGCCACCTCTACATCCAGAGCATTGGTGAAGATGACACCTCAGGACTAGGATTGTAGGGGATTTTCTATTAGATATAATTAATAACCCTTGACATGGAGGGTCTTGATGATTCTTTTGATATTCAGGACACACTCCACCTCTGCTTTGATCTTGGATGTTGCTGTTGCAACACTCAGTTCAGTTACTCAAATGCCTGTTGTTACACTAATTGTTCTCAATCAGTTCTGGGACTTTACAGGCAGCAAATTATACAATTCAGATAAAGCATAACTTGCTAAATTGGTTTTCTGCAGTGGTACAGGCAAGCTGAATTTATGGGATGAATCAGAGCTGCAGGAAATATCATGGTTTCCACAAAGCCAGGGCATATTCACAGCAGAGAGCCAAGAGGAATATTCCTCATTGTAGGAAACATTACTCTGAAGTAGTGAAATCACACAATCACTGTGCTTGGAGAAGACCTTCAAGATCAGGCAGTCTGAGAGAGTTGGGGCTGCTCAGTCTGGAGAAGAGAAGGCTTTACGGAGACTTTATTGTGGCCTTCCAGCATCTGAAGGGGGCTACAGGAAAGCTGAGGAGGGACTTTTTAGGATGTTGGGTGGTGATAGAACTGGGCGGGGGGGGGAGGGAATGAGGCAAAACTAGAAGTGGGTAGAGTCAGATTGGATGTTAGGAAGGAGTTCTTCACCATGAGGGTGGTGAGACACTGGAACAGGTTGCCCAGGAATGTGGAAGCCTCATCCCTGAAGGTCTTTAAGGCCAGGCTGGATGTGGCTCTGAGCCTAGTGTGAGGTGTCCCTGCCCATGGCAGGGGGGTTGGAACTAAATGATCCTTGAGGTCTCTTCCAGCCCTGACAATTGTGTGATTCTGTGATCATCAAGTCAAACCATTATCTAACTTTACCAGGGCCACTACTACACCATATCCCTGAGCACCAATAAAAAAGAATTAGCAATGTCTTGTGTGCTTTCTACTCCTTTTGCTTTCACTCCCAAATAACTCTTACCTTAAATATAAAGAAAAAAAAAAATAAAGGAGCCTTTTAATTGCTGAGGCTGCAAGGATGTTGCTTGCTCTGTTCTTTTCCATGCTCCCACTGTAGTAGGTTATAGAATCATAGAATCATAAAATTGTTTAGGCTGGAAAAGATCTTTAAGATCAAGTCCAACCATCAGCATAACACTACTGAGTCTGCTGCAAAACCATGTCCCTCAGCACCATATCTGCAAGGCTTTGAAATCCCCCCAGGGATGGCAACTTCACCACTACCCTGGGCAGCCTGTTCCAAGGCTTGACAACCATTCTGGGGAAGAAATTGTTCCTCATGTCCAACTTAAACCTCCCCTAGTGTAACCTGAGGTAATTTGCTCTTGTTACTGGAAGGAAGAAACTGACTCCCATCTCATTCCAACCTCCTTCCAGGAAGTGTAGAGAGCTTCTCATAAAGGAGAAGAGAGCTATTGCATGGGGTTTGGGGAAATGAAAGGATTGGGGCAGCTCAACTCCTTGCTGTGGGTGCTTTTTCACCAGATGTAGCCCCAAACCCTCCACCTCATGTTTCCACACACAACCCTCTACTGCTGAATAGCTGTGTGACTATTCCTATCCACAGAGAAGCATTCTTTTGCTTGCCTGTCCTGAAAATTCCAATGAAATAAAGAGCTTAATCCTGGAAAAGGCTGCCCAGGGTAATGGTAGAGTCCCCATCCCTGGAGGGGGTTTCAAAGCCATGTAGCTGTGGTGCTGAGGGGCATGGGTTAGTGGTGACCTGGCAGTGCTGGGTTAATGGTTGGACTTGATGATCGTAAATGTCTCTTCCAACCACAACAATTCTGTCTTTCTGTGATTTTTCAGTCTGTGCTTATCCCTTCAGGTATTTTTGAGGAGTTATTTTGTTGACACTCATTTATAGATATTAATGTTGCAGAGAAAATGACTCTGCCCTGAAGCACCACCCAGANGCAGCCTCATCCTGAGCTTTTCATCACCCCAGACCCCCAGGGCCTTTTCCTCAGGGTTGCTCTCAGCCATTCCCCACCCAGCCTGGAGCTGTGCTTGGGATTGTGCCTACTCAGAACCTGCAATCATTATTGGTTCTCCTGAAATCCAACTGTGGGTAGATTAAGTTATTGAACAGAAGGATGGGAAGGGCCTTGCAGTGCCCTTTCTTTCTGTTCTTGTTTGGATATTTTGGGTGTGAGTGAAGCTTGGCATGCATGCAGGTTACAAAGCCTCAACTCCTCCATTTATTATGCATTCTTTTTTTTTGTTGTTTTTTTCCTTTTTAATTAATGCTTATTACCCATGCACAGGCAGAAGTATGAGGATCACTGGTGCTATAAGAAGGGAATATTTAATTTTCGAATGACCAATTGGAGCTTAAGAAACTATTAACAAGATAGTAAGAAACTAATAATCACAGGGACTACAAGAAAGCTGGGGAGAGACTTTTTGCAAGGGCTTGTAGTGATAGGATGAGAGGAAGTGGGTATAAACTGGTAGAGGGGAGGTTTAGGCTGGATGTTAGGAAGAAATTCTTTACAGTGAGGGTGGTGAGACACTGGAACAGGTTGCCCAGGGAAGCTGTGGATGTCCCCTACCTAAGAGCCAGGTTGGATAGGGCCTTGAGCAATTGGGTCTGGTGAAAAGTGTCCCTGTGAATGGCATGGGAGTGGAACTAGATGATCTTTAAGTCCTTTCCAACCCAAACCATGCTATCATTCTATTTTCCAGTCACATCTGCAGGTATTAAGCAGGCCATGGCTAAACAGGTGACTATCTCTGAGACACCTTCTGGTGAAGGCTTAAAGAATCACAGAATGGGGGTGGGTGTTACAACAGTACTCTAGATGTGGCCTCAGCATGGCAGAGTAAAGGAGGAGGAGGATCTCCCTCAGCTTGCTGCTCACACTCTTCTTGATGCAGTTCAGCAGGCCATTCTCCTTGCTGGCCACAAGAACATATTGCTGACTTACAGTTGACTGTGCTCATGATCTGCCTTCATGCTGAGAAAGGGCACACATGGAGTCATGGAAATACCAAAACCTGCAGTTAGCATAGTTCAGATCTGAGCTCAGGTTTCACAGTTTTTGTGTTTGTACCCATGGCACAAGGTTTAGAATCACAGAATCATGGAATTGTTTCTGTTGGAAAACACCTGTGAGATCATCAAGTCCAACTGTCAACCTAAGGCTACCATGGCCATTCAGCCATGTCCCAGAGTGCCATGTCCACATGCTTCTTGAACACCTTCAGGGAAGGTGAGTCCACCAACATTCAATCAGAGCCTAGTTTGTAGTTAGGGTGTGATGCTACCTTTCAGAGAATGTTGCTTGTCCCCTGTTGGCAAGTCCTGTTTCAGTCTTTTCAGCTGGTCACACCTGATCTTTCAACATTTTTTCCTCCTTTTTCCCCTCCTCGTTTAGCCAAAATTATGTCAACATTTCAGAATCTCTGCAGGTATTTTAGTCCCCAGTATGTTGCTTATGTCAATCAAGAAAGAAGAATATTGTCTGCACCTTTATTGCTAAAATGAACCTTGTGTAGCAGCTTCTTGCAGCTTTGGAGTTGGCAAACTAACTGTGGACACTCAGCATCATGTGTCTAGTGATGGAATGAGGACTCTGACTGGATGAATAACTGGGAAAGTGTGAGGGGTGCCAAAACTGGAGTGGATGTTCATAGGCTACAGCTAATAGAATTACAGAATGGTTTGGGTTGGAAGGAATTTTTCAAGGTCATCCAGTCCAAACCCCACTGCAGTCAGCAGGGATGGAGTGATGTAGAAAGCAAAATAGAAATATGGAGACCCTAGTACTTTGCCTAACTGCACCTTGGAAGAGGAAGAACCTGGTAACTTGATTTAGAGGAGAACTCATTGCTTGGAACTCCATGGTAGCTCCATGGCTGTTACCCAAAAGTGCTCCTGAGGGAGTCATGTAAGTGGGACAGGTGTGAAGAGGGAGAAGTCTGTGATGAGAAAACCTGAAGCCTCAAATCCTAGCATTCAGAGTTCTGCTATGATCAACAGATAATCAGGAGTTGGACTCCATGATCTTGAAGGGCTTTTCCAACCAAACTGATTCTATGATTCAATGAACATAAACAGGAGGAACCAGGCAATTGCAACAAGCCACTCCTCCCAAACAAACCCTCCTACAGCAGACCAGATCTGTCACGCTCTAGAAGTGATGTGGGCCTTCCAAAGTTAGGTGAGATGCATTCCACCCACCTGTGATGCAATTTGTTATATTTGAGACAGGAACTAACAGAGCCTTTTGTGATGAGGACACCCAGGAGCAGCATAAAGGAACCGAGTCGAAGGGCTCTGGCTGTGGATGAGTCAGGGCACACTGTGGATGAAAGGGCAGAGTGGACCCTTGGCAAGTCTGCAGATGATATCAAGTTTGCAGTGCACTAGAGTGGGGTCAGAGAGGTGCCTGTTTGCTTCTTCCTGTGAGAAGATGGCACTAAACTGACTGGGAGTGCTGATCTGCTGGAAGGCAGGAAGGCTCTGCTAAGGGATCTGGGCAGGCTGGATTGGTGAAGCAAGGTCAGTGGGGTGAGCTTTAACAAAGACAAGTGCCAGGTCCTGCACTTGAGTCACAACAAACTCATGAACACTCCAGGGTCAGGAGAGAGTGGCTGGAAACTCTCATCAGAAAAAGACTGGGGATGCTGGGTGGGAGCCATCCAAAGGTGAGCCTGCAGTGTGCTCAGCTGGCCAAGGGGGCCAACAGCATTTTGGCCTGGCTCAGGAACAGTGTGGCCAGCAGGAACAGGGAGGGGATCGTTCCCCTGTACTTGCACTGCTAAGGCCACACCTAGAATGCTTGGTTCAGTTTTGGGGCCCTCACTGCAGGATGGACACTGAGGGGCTGAGGAGTGTCCAGATGTCCCAGATTGGGAACTATAGGGTTAAAAAATTCTCTAGGGACTAGAAGATTGTTATTCAAACCATAATTCTGCTATCTCTTCATAAGCTCAGGGCAAGGCCGGCTGCTCTCCTTTCCTCCCCCTCCAGCCCTGTGTCTGGCAGAGGCTGGGGGGGGGAAGGATTGGAGCACTGGGGAGTGTAGATTCAGTTTTGGGTTGGGGGAAAAGTCAAGGAGGTTCGCTATGGATTTTGTGTCTGCCTTGTAATTCCTGTCTGTAACTCTCTCTCCAAACACAATTCTGGTTTTCTCCAATTCATTCCAGAGCTTCATTCTGTCAGCTCTTTAAACCCAGGACACCAGAGAAGGGCAGCAAAGCTGGTGAAGGGTCTGGGGAACAGGCCCTGTGAGGAATGGCTGGAGGGAACTGGCATTGTGTAGTCTGGAGAAGGGAAGGCTGAGGGGAGACCTCATTGCTCTCTACAAGTCACAGGAGGAGGTTGTAGCAAGGTGGAGGTCAGTCTCTTCTCCCTAATATCAGATGATAGGATGAGAGGAAATGGCCTGAAATTGTGCCAGGGGAGGTTTAGGTGCTAGGATCAATTTCTTTCCTGAGAGAGTAGTCAGGCATTGGAACAGGCTGTCCAAGGAAGTGGTGGAGTCACCATCCTTGGAGGTGACCAAGAAATGTGTGGACATGGCACTTTGGGACATAGTTTAATGGCTCTGGTGGTGTTAGGTTGATGTTGTACTTGATAGTCTTGGAGGCCTTTTCCAACCAAAACAATGCTATGATTCTATGAGGAAGGGAAAACTTAGGATCTGGTCAAGCATTGGAACAGGCTGCACAGGGAAGTGGTGGAGTCACCATCCCTGCAAGTGTTCAAAAAACATACACATGGCACTTTGGGACATGGTTTAGTGGGCATGGTTGGGTTGACAGTTGAGCTTGATGATCTTAGGGGGCTTAATGATACTGTGACTCTATATAGAGTCTCTTACTGAGTTTGGATCATCTATGGTTAGGAGCTTGCTGTTTACCTGATACATTTTCTGTGTTCTCTTTGTGTCAATAGGACTGTGCAGAACTCATCCATCTTCAGAAGGTGACTGGAAGGTAATTACTGCCCCAGCCTTGAAATGATCCTTCCAGCTTTGGCTCTGCTGTGGTTATTTGCTTGAATAGACAGACTCTGAAGATGACAGAGAAATTAATAGATGGTTTTATTGCAAAAGTTTGCCTCACACATTTGTTAAAAAGATGGGTGAGTCAAAACTGGGGAGACTACAACAGAGCTAAGTAGCATTTAGGCTCTGAAAAAAACAACTCATGCCATAAACATCCAAGGTCAGAGCTTGAACAAAAGGTTAAATCCCAAGGCAAGGCTTTAAATCCTAACAATTCTTATTGACACTGGTATTCTGTGCAGAGGTTGGTCACTTCCCCCAAGTGGCAAGTGATAGGACGAGAGGGAACAGCCTCAATTTGCACCAGGGAAGGTTAAGGTTGAATATAAGCAATAATTTCTTCCCCAAAATGGTTGTCAAGCCCTGAAACAGGCTGCCCAGGACAGCAGTGCAGTCCCCATCCTCAAAGGGGTTTCAAAGGCATGTAGATGTGGTGTTGAAGGACATGGTTTAGTGCTGGGTTGGACTTGATGGTCTTAAAGGTCTCTTTGAACCAGAACAACTCTATGATTGTATGATTTAATAAGACAGGATTTTAATTTTGGAAACAGATAAATATGTAGACATCAGTGACCCTGCTATCAGTGTATGAGATATGACACCTGTGAATGTATGTGGATGACACTGGTGGAAGGAAGGACAAGATGCCAATCTGAAACTTCATTTACCTTTCAATCAATTTGTTATTCTGTTTGGCCATTGTCTCAAGTCATCATAGAATCATCATAGAGTCATCATAGAATCATAGACTAGTTTGGGTTGGAAAGGACCTTAAAGACCATCTAGTTCCAAACCCCCACCGTGGGCAGCAACACCTCCCGCTAGACCAAGCTGCTCAAGGCCTTGAACACCTCCATGGAAGGGACATCCAAAAACTTCCCTGGGCAAATTCTTTCCCCTTGTCCTGTCATTACAAGCCCTTATAAAAAGTCCCTCTCCAGCTGTCTTGTAGGACCCTTTCAGGTACTGGAAGGCTGCTAAAATGTCTCCCCAGAGCCTTCCCTTCTCCAAGCTGAGCAAGCCCAACTCTTGCAGCCTATCAGCATAGGGGAGGTGCATCAGCCTCTGATCACCTTCGTGGCCCTCCTTTGAACCTGCTCCAACAGTTCCATGTCCTTCCAGAAGTGGAGTCAATACTCCAGGTGGGGTCTCAGAGGAGCAGAGCAGAAAGGAAGAATCACCTCACTTGTCCTGCTGGTCACACTTCTTTGGAAGACAAACTGAGCCTCTGGCCAGCTGAATCAGTATTCTATGGAGCTATTCCTTTAACAAATTATGAGTCAAATTTTGGGCTTGGCTGGGAGTGAGTGATTAAGCAGGGATGGTCATTTGTCATAGCTCTGCAACCCTGGAGAAACAGATCTTCATATTCAGGGCTGCATCGAGTCTGCTTACACGTGTTAGCTATTTCCACTTGCATTTCTGACAGTGATGACATTCTGCTTTTTCCTCTTTTGTGGAGTAAAGAGCACTAGGAGTCCAGTGAGTCATGGACTCTGTACTTACTGTAATAACAAAAAAAACACCCCAACAACCCTGTATTTTTTCTCTCCATGGTGTGACAAAATGCTTGAAAATGGTGAGGGAGAGCCATGGAAGTGGGCACTTGAAATTAAAGTAACAGATCTTTAAACATAGAATCATAGAATGGTTTGGGTTGGAAAGGATTGTTAAATGTCATCTAGTCCAACCCTCCTGCAGTCAGCAGCGACATCTGCAACTAAGAACCTCAAACAAGCTGAGCTGGAATGGTTCCAGGGATGGGGCATCTCCCACCTCTCTGGGAACCTGAGCCAGTGTCTCAATGCTCTCAGTGTAAAAAAATCCCTTCCTTCTCTCTGGTCCAGGTCTCTTAGTTTAAACCCATCGCCCCTTGTCCTGTCACAACAAACACTGCTAAAAAGCCTCTCCTCAGTTTTCTGATTAGCCCCTTTAAGTACTGAAATGCCACAAGAAGGTCTCCCTGGAGCCTTCTCTTCTCCAGGCTGAACAATCCCAAGTGCCTCAGCCTGTCGTCACAGCAGAGGGCTTCCAGCTCTTGGCTCATCGTTATGGCCTCACTCCAACTGCTCCATGTCTTTCGTGTGCTAAGAAGTTTGATTTACTGGAAATAATTGTTCCAACATTAAGCTCTTTTTGAAGACTTGAATCAAATGCTATTCCTGATTTGCTAAATATTTTCAGGAGCTTGTTGGTATTCAGCCAGCAAGAAATTGAAAAGAAGGGTGGAAAAGAGACGAGGCTTTCACAAGCAACCTCAACAATAACATTCTTTCATCCTGCACAAATGCTCTTCAAAAGAACATAGGGGGGAAAGGATAAGGACTTAACAGGGATTCAGCTGAAAGGAATAGGGAACAACTGACTTCAATTCAGCTCTCACTTTAGTTGCACTCACAGCTTCACTGTATCAAGTATGAGTTTAACTTGATGTAAATGGGAGAAGACAGACGTGAAGCTTGGGTGTGTTTAGAAACAGCAGCAGCAGCAGCTGAAGTTTCTGTAAAAACAGATATTGAAATCCTAGGAGATTAGAGCCTATCTTGTTTGAATGGACCTCTTCATTGTCACAGACTCAGAGAATGGTGGGGTTGTAAGGAACCTCTGGAGGTTATGTTGTCCGGCCCCTCTGCTAAAGCAGGGTCACCCACGGCAGATTGCCAAGGATCACAAAGCCCAGGTGGGTTTGGAATCTCTCCAGTGAAGGAGACTCCACCAGCTCTCTGGGTAGCCTGCTCCAGGGCTCCAGCACCCTCACAGCAAAGAAATTTCTGTTCAAGTGAAACCTCCTGGGTTCCACTTTGTGCCTGTTGCCCCTTTGTCCTGTCACTGGGCATCACTGAGAAGAGTCTGACCCTTTTCTCTTGTCTGCTCTTTAGATATTGATAGACATTGCAATGCTGCCTGAGTCTCAGTGTTTGAAGGATCATGGCAGCTTTTTTATTAGTACAAATTTACTTGTTCAGTTTCTGCCATAAGAGAATTCCAGTAAAGTCCATACTAGCCCTGGCTGGCACATTCCTGATGATGAATTTGTCCCAGTCTCCTTAAGACTGGATTCCCTCTGTTGCATTTCAGTTGCACTCAGAGATCTATAGAAGTTATTCTGTCAATCCACCTCTGATCTCTTGTGCTATTTGAGAAAATAAAGTAGGTCAATGGTCAGATAGATTTGAGCAAGAAATCAGAAATACTGTCTTTTTTTTTTTTCCTCCCCCTTTTCCTTTCCAGTCTCATTTGGGAACTGAATGTTACCAATCATTGGAAGGATGCCAAAACCCAGTATTGTGCTGATGGGAACATGAATAGTGTATAAAGAGATACTTCAAACAGACCATGAAATCTGAGGCACAAAATGTCTAACAGGGCTGAACCAAAGGCTTTGTAAAAGTTACTGCAGAACCAATTGGTCAAGTACTCTTAAAGCTGTCCCATCTCATTCAACTACTGATGTTGATAACCCACTGGTCAAGGTTTCTTGGCTAGAAAATTGGTATGACCCCAGTAAGTCAGAGGATATTAAAGATGGTGAACTTAGAAAAAAACCCCCCAGCTGTTAGTAAAGATCGTACTAGCTGAACCTGCTCTGCCATGAAAGAGACCATATAGTCCCCTAGTCATCTTCATAGCTCTTTGCTGTACCCTCTCAAGCCTGTCTTTCTTCAACTGGGGAGCCCAGAATTTGGCACAGTCTTCCAGATGAGGCCTCGCCAGGGGAGAGTAGAGGGGGAGGAGAACCTCCCTTGATGTGCTTGGCACACCCTTCTTGATGCATGCCAGGACACTGTTGGCCTTCTTGCCTCCAAGGGCACATGCTGGCTCATGGCCAACCTGTTGTCCACCAGGACACTCCACTCACAATCACTCACTACTTAAAGACTGTCCAAATTCATTACTACACAGGCTAACAGTAACTTAAAAGCCAGGAGAAGGGAATGACAAGATAAAAATGTGGGATGTTTGAAGGAGATTATTTCCAGGGGCTGTTCTTGCTGCAGGACATTTGGCACTAGCTGTGTCTGATGGCTATGGCCAAGGGCAGAGTGTAGCCCTACAAAGTTAAATAGCACCCACAGGAATACAGAATCATAGAACTGTTTTGGCAGGAAAAGGTCACTTATGTCATTGAGTCCAGCTGTGAGCCTGACACCACCATGACCATGAAGTGCCATGCTTACATGTTTATTTCAACACCTCCAGGGGTGGTGACCCCACACCCTCCCAGGGCAGCCTGTTCCAATGCCTGGCCACTCTTTCAGGAAAGAATCTTTTCCTAATATCCAAGCTAAATATCCCCTAGTTCAATTTGAGGCTGTTTCTTCTCATTCTATCAGTTGATATTGGGGAGAAGACACTGACACCCAGCTCCCTACAACCTCACACAATCAGGACTGTTGAGGTTGGAAGAGACCTTTAAGTCCAGAGACCCACCTAGAGCTCATGATCCCATCAGCAGTGCTAAACTACTGCTAAACCACTGCCTTAAGCAGCACATATATATGGGTCTTTGAAATATCTCCAGGGAGAGTGACTCCACCATTTCCCTAAGCAGCTCATTCTGGTGTCTGGTAACCTAAATCCCAGGTGGAACAGAGAGAAGCACAGAGGGAACAGAGAGAAGTAAAATTCAACAGTGAGCTGCAAAACATGTTCTGGTGATGGAGGAAGGTAACAAATCAAGAACCTATGTAGTAATAACTGTGAGGAAGATTGAACATCCTTCCAAGCATTCTATCTTCATATTCACAGAGCTGTCATCAAGGGTCAGGAACTGCTTCCTTTTTAAACAGTGTCACTCCTTATTTCACTGTTCAGTTGGTTTCAGTCCTTGTGGGCTGAAACTTGGCACTCACATCATCAGCTCCAAGGCAGATCTGTCTCTAAAAAATGACTTTAAATGGGTTTGGCTAAATTTAGTCCTGGCATGGTTAAAAATAATTAAGGTATGGTTAATTATTGGCTGACCATAGAAATAGCACTGCTAACTGAATGTGAATCCCAAAGATTCACAAAACTGTAGGAGATGCACAAAGTCTTCAATAGCTCAATCTATATTAATAATTTNCCTGTACTAGTGGGAGGTGTCCCTGCCTATGGCAGGGGGTTGGAACTGGATGATCCTTGAGGTCCCTTCCAACCTTACCATTCTATGACTCTATGATTCTATGATTAGTTTCTCAACCCTGCTTTATTCTTCTCTCAAAAGATAGAATACTCAGGCTGTGAGTTGATCTATTTTGATTTCACCTGGTGTCTGTCACAAAGGTAGCCACACTCTGCAGGACATCAACAAAATCAAGAATACAGACACACACTTGAAGAGGCAGACAGAAAGACCAAACCTGTTCTGTCTCATTTGTTTATTTAGAGCCATAAAATCTTCCATCAGCACCTCTCTGCTCTGAATCCCATCTCATGAATTGAAATACCCAGTGAGATGTGGTCTAGGAAGGACAGCTCATCACAATTCAGCACATAAATATTCAACAGTTATCATGAAGCAAGATAAACTGAAGGCTGCTCAGCTCTCACCCCAGTCTTTCCTAAGAGCCTGGGGAAAAGAACAATTATGAAAGTTAAAAAGACAAGCTAAGAAAAAAAGGAAAAAAAGACCTCTGGAAAATGGTGGAATTCAAGGGTTCCACATAGAGAAAAGTCTTCAGAAGACCTTGCTCAGCATGGCATCTCTATCTGTCACAGAATCATAGAATCTCAGGTTGGAAGAAACCTCAAGGGTCATCCTGGTCCAACCTTTCTTCATAGAATCATAGAATTGTTTTGAACCAGCTGAGTTTTAGAGGTTCCTTCCAACCCAAACTGTTCTATGATTTTATGATTTATGATGCTATGAACTAGCAAATTATATAGGACAAGAGGAAATGGCCTTGAATTGAAAAGGTTTATGTTGGACATTAGCAACAGTTTCTTCCCCCAGAAGGGACGTCATGGCCTGGAACAGGCTGCCCAGGGCAGTGGCAGAGTCTCCATCCTTGCAAGGATTTAAAAGCTGTGTAGATGTGGTGCTTAGGGACATGACTTAGTGGTGGACTTGGCAGTGCTGGGTTAATGGTAGGACTTGATGGTCTTAAAGGTCTCTTACAGGAAACTCTTTCAAGAGACCTTTCAAGAGACCAAAACAATTCTATGATTTTATAATTGTGATCCCTCTCTATCACAGAGAGAGCTCATTGCATGTCGAAGCGTCCCTGGATCCGCAGTTATTGTAAGGACCTGAGCTGTCTTCAGATGCCCAGAGGCTGGTGGTTCAGGTGTCATTTGGGTTCCCCTTGTTTAAATCAGTAGTTGTTTGCAGCAGAGACTGCTGAGGGTGGATGTCTGGGAAGTGCTGCTGCTGAGGCTGTTCAGACTTGGGGTTGCCGTGGGTACGGCCGCAGAAGACGTGGGCTCCCATTCTGGGATTCTCTGCTATGTCTGAGCTGGGTAAAGAGGAGGAGAGGAGGGGGCAGGGCTGCAGAGTGAATCAGATGCCTCAAATGAGGTGCTATGAAACATCTTCTCCTTTGATATCTACCTCAAAGGATATCTCAAAGGCCAGACTACAGGCAGTAATAGTGTTAAGCTCTCCTGATGGCTCTCTGGGCTTTATATCTACGAGAAAATGCTCCACACTGCTCACACCCTGCTTCCTATCTCCCCAGAACAGCTGGGGAATAAAGCTCCTGGTACCAAGTGTGTGTAGCACTGGATCCTTAGTCATCAGGGAAAACAAGGCTGACAGCAGAGAGAAAACAGTTCCCAGCTGATGCTTCAAACAGCAGCTGCAGCATCCTCATTTTCACTGACTCCCACTCAAAGACTTTGCCTGAACCGTTCAACAAGCAGCAGGCAGGACATGAGCATCCATGGAGGAGCCTGCTTTAGAGAAGGAAACAGCTGGCTCTGGCTGTCAGAAGGCTTTAACCCTACTGGGACCAACAATGATGGAGGTGAGAGCTCTGCAGGGGGCTGAAGAAAGGACAGAATTCTTCCAGTATCATAGAACCATAGAATGGTAAGGTTGAAAGGGACCTCAAAGATCATCTAGTTCCAACTCCCTGCCACAGGCCTATCCATAAACCCTTTGAGGTGGAAGGGGCAAAGCAGTGAGGGGCAAAGATCCTTCTGAGAAGTGGCTGAAGGAACTGAAGTTGTTTAGCCTGGAGAAAAGGGGGCTGAGGATAGACCTTCTGTCTCGCGGTAACTGCCGGAAAGGAGGTTGGAGTGAAGTGAAGGTGAGTCAAAGACAAGAGGACAAGAAGAAATGGCCTCAAGTTGAACTAGGGGAGGTTTAGTTTGGACATGAGAAATAATTGCTCCCCAAAAGGGTTGTCAAGGCCCAGAACAGGCTGCCAAGGGCAGTGGTGGAGTCCCCATCTCTAGAGGGGTACAAGAGCTGTGTCAATATGGAGCTGAAGGACATGGTTTAGTGGTGGGCTTGACAATGCTGGGTTAACAGACCTGATATCTTAAAGGTCTCTTCCAACCAAAGTCATTCTATGATTCTATGAAATACTGCTTTTGAGAATGGGAGGGGTCAAAACACAGATTGGTACTAATGCAGTGGAAACTGAGGAAATTCAAGACCTGCTGCCTGGTCATTTGAAAGCTGAGGAACCCAGGCTCACACTGGGGATGGGGATCTGCACCACAGCCAGGCAGATGGACCTGAGGTCCTATTTCTGAGTGGCTGCACCTTTGGCTTTACTGTGTGTATCTGGAAGGAGACTCTTCCTGTTGACTTTCTGTCTTGCTTTAACACAGTCTGCTATAAAGAAGCCCCACTCTCATGATCAGCACTCCGATGAAAGAAAAAAAGCTGTTATGCTTGGACCAAATGTCTGAGCCACTCTGCAACCACCACCCTGCTGGGTGGGACAAAGAAAATGAGGATCTGGGAGGCACTTTTGTAGCTACAGAACATTAGGACCTCTTGGGTTGTTCAAACCCCTCTGCTGTGAGGGCTGAGAGAGTTGAGGTTGCTTAGCCTGGAGAAGAGAAAGCTTCAGGAGGACAACCTTGTGGCCTTTCAATACTTAAAGGGGCCAAGAAGAAACACTGGGGACAGACTCCTTATCAGGCCTGTTGTGACAGGACAAGGCTTGATGTGTTTAACCTAAGAGAGGGAGACTTAGACTGGATAGAAGGAAGAACTTTTTTTCAGTAAAGGTGGTGAGACAATGGCTCAGGTTGCACCCCCACTGCTGGAACCAATCCAGGGCAGGTAGTTTGGTGCTCTGAGCAACCTGCTCAAGTTGCAGATGTCCCTGCAAGGAGGGTGGACTACATGACCTTTAAAGGTCCCTTCCAACCCAAAGCACTCTATGATTCTGTGATCAAGCATTGGTATTGTATGGTAAATAGGTTCAGAATGGAGAAGACCAATATTTTTTAGTGACTGAGGGGCACCATTAAAATTTTAAAAGGCTCTTTAATATGGTGTTGTTTGGCCATTACTCTCCAGAATATATGATGTACGACTGAACACCACCAGCAGCTTCTCTGAGGGAAGTATTTTCTGGTTGTCAGAGTGGCTGAGGAGGGGATTTCATCATGATTTCTACAGCTTGCCTGGCTGTCAGCTTTGGCTCCCCTCCCAGTGACCTTCTCTACTCTGCTGCTCTGGCAGAGTTTCATGTTCAGTCCCAGAGATAAAGGAGGATTGTCCTTTCAGAATGGATATGGATCAGCACTGTCTGGAACAGAAATACAACAGGAAACACCCATTCATGGAATTATAGAATGGGAGGGGTTGGAATGGACCTCTGGAGACCATCTAGTCCAACCACCCTGCTAAAGCAGAGTCACCCACAGCAGGCTACTCAGGACTGCAATGTCCAGCTGAGTTTGGAATCTCTCCAGAGAAGGAGACTCCACAATCTCTCTGGGCAGCCTGTGCCAGGTCTCCAGCACCCTCACAGCAACAAAGTTTCTCCTCATTTTCAGATATAACCTCCTGGGTTTCAGTTTGTGGCCATTGGCCCTTGTCCTGTCACTGGGCAGCCATGAAAAGAATGAAAAGAGCCTGAGCCCATCCTCTGGCTGCTCAGGCTTGAGCTTTTGCTGAGCATAGAAAAGATCCCCTCTCAGGCTGCTCTTCTCCAGGCTAACCAGCCCCAGGTCTCTCAGCCTTTCCTTACAGAGATGCTTCAGCCCCCTCAGATTCTTTGCAGACTTCACCAGACTCTCTCCAGTAGCTTCCTGTTCCTTTTGAACTGGGGGAGCCCAGAACTGAACACAGTACTTCAGATATGGCCTGACTAGGGCAGAGGGGCAGGAGAACCTCCCTGGGCCTGCTGGCCATACTTTTCAGAATGCACCCTAGGACACCAGTGGCCTTCTTGAGCAATGAAGGCACATTGCTAGCTCATGGTGAACTTGTCCACCAGCACTTGCAGGTTCCAGCAGGTCAACCCCTCACCTGTACTTGGTGTAGGGATACCTGCACACTTGGGCAGGGACACAGAGTCATAGAATCATAAATCACAGATTTGGTTTGGTTGGAAAAGACCTCTGCACTCATTGAGTCCAACCATTAACCTAAGATCACCATGGCCACTAAAACCTATTATTCAATACACACACAAAACAAAGAGAGAATTGGTTAAGCATCATCTTTAGAAGCTTCCAAACCAGGATTTCCCACAGATATTCATTCTGCTTGCTGAAGCAGGGTTAGGTGTTAGATCATTACTCTTTGGGTGAAAAATTAATCACTCCCCTGCTGTGCTGATCCTCAGAAGTTCTTTTATTGCACTTCTGGAGGAATAATAGATATAGATGATACCCCAAGCTCCCAAATTTTCTCTGGGCTTAGTGCCAAGGTTTAATGCACTAAAAATGAGAAGAGATATATCTTATCTTTACTAAGACAAGCTTTGCTGGAGGTACAACACCATGACCAATTCCAGCAGAGACATATCCAGGGCTGCCATCTGCTACACTGAGCCTGTGCCTTTCTGATTCTAGTCCAATGCTGATTAAATGTAGCATGCAGAAAGCAGAGGTGAAGTGTCCAAACAACCAAGAGAAGATGAAGATCACAGGAGGGAGTTCATGCCTCATTCATATGTCAGCAAGGATCTATCCGACAGCAAAGGGCTTAAAAGGCTGCTCAGGGAGATGGTGGAGTCACCATCCTTGGAGGGATTTGAAAGCTGTAGAGATGTGCTCAGTGACATGGTTTAGTGGTGGACTTGGCAGTTCTGGATTAATGGTTGGACTTGATGACCTTAAAGGTCTCCTCCAACCAAAGCAAATCTATGATTCAAAAAGAGAAGGCAGAAGACACAGTCTAGGAAAAAATTATAATGCATGGAAAAGCATCTCCTTTTTCTGTGTTTGAACCTAGGTCTTGCTTCCTTCTCCTTACTTCTTATGTTGGAAGAGGCAAACTCATCTCTGTCTACCTTCTCTATGTCACTAAGGATTTTGTGGACCTTCACTCTGTGCCCTTAAGATGCCACTTTTCTGGAATGAAGAGTTTCAGGTGACTCAGTTATTCGTTTTAATCACAGAATCCCGGAGTGGCAGGGGTTGGAAGGGACATCTGGGAATCATCAGGTCCAAACCCTACTGCTAAAGCAGGGTCACTCACAGCTCTTTGCCCAGAATCACAATGCCCAGGTGAGTTTGGAATCTCTCTGGAGAAGGAGACTCCACGATCTGTCTGGGCAGCCTGATGCAGGTCTTCAGCACCTCCACAACAAAGAATTTTCTCCTCATGTTCCTGTGGAACCTCCTGCATTCCACTTTGTGCCAGTTGCTCCTTGCCCTGTCACTGGGCACCACTGGAACGAGTCTGGCCTCATCCTCTTGACCCTTAGCCTTTACATATTGAGAAGATCCCCTTTCAGTTTGCTCTTCTCCAGGCTAGACAGCCCCAAGTCTCTCAGCCTTTTCTCCTCACAGAAATGCTCCAAGTCCCTTCATCATCTTTGTCTCCCTCTGTTAACTCTCTCCAGTAGCTCCCTGTATTTCTGAAGCTTCTTTTCTTGAAGTTCTTCCTGCTTTTGATCATCCTTGTTGGTCTGCCATGGAGCTTTTATACCCTTTTGCAGATGAGGAGAGCAGAACTGTCAAGGCATGGACAAAACATGGCTTTAGATTGCAGCATGAAGTTTCCTCTTTTGTTCTCTGTTCCCTTCTTGATAATTCCTAACATTTGTTTTTCCTTTTCCACTGCTGTAGAAAGCAAACCTGATGGTTTTTATGGACCTGTATATCAGAAGATGCAGGTCCTGCTCCCATGTGGGAATGGTCAGTACAGAGCTCATAATTTTTGGTGCGAAGCTAAGATTGGTTTTCCCCATGTGCATCATCTCACATTCAGCTACACTGAATTTCATCTACAAATTTATTGTCCTCTCACTCAGCCCCTGAAGGTAAAAAAAAAAAATTAAAAAATCATTCATCATGGTAGTTCTTGTTCTCAGTGCCTTGGGTAGCTGTCTTTCTTCTGCAAATTCTGTTATCTCCCTGCTCATCCTCTTCTCGAGGTGATAAAATTGGAGTATCCTAAACCAGCAAAAATTCCAGCTCTAATCCAAGGAGATTTTGACTAGTGACTGCCCTGGGAAGTGCCCATTGCTCCTAGCTCTGGGGTTGAGTTTTGGAAGCCTGCAGTGTGAGCATACAGCCCAGACAGCCAACAGAGTCCTGGGCTGCAGCAAGAGCAGTGTGGGCAGCAGGGCAAGGGAGGGGATTCTGCCCCTTTACTCTGCTCTCCTCAGACCCCACCTGGAGTCCTGTGTGCAGCTCTGGAGCCCTCAGNGAGTGATAGGGGTTGGAAGGGACTTCTGGAGATCATCTAGTCCAACCCCCCCTGTTAAAATGAGCAAGGATATCTTCAGTTAGAGCAGGTTGCTCAGATCTTGAATGGGACATCTACCACCTCTCTAAACAACCTTGGCCAGTGTCTCAGCACCCTCAGTGTGAAATTTCTTCCTTATATGTAGTCTAAAATATCAGCAATAGTGTGACCAGCAGGACTAGACCAGTGACTGTGCCCCTGTACTCAGCACTGGTGAGACTGCACCTTGAATATTGGGTTCAGTTTTGGGTCCTTTAAGAAGGACATTGAGATGCTGAAGCATGCCCAGAGAAGAGCAACAAAGCTGGTGAAGGGTCTGGAGAACAGCTCTTGTGAGGACTGGCTGAGGGAGCTGAGACTTTATCACCCTCTGCAACTCCTGGAAAGGACATTGGAGTGAGGTAGGTGTTGGTCTCTTCTCCCAAGGAACAAGCAATAAAACAAGAGCTTCAAATTGCACCAGGGTAAGTTTAAGTTGGACATGGAGAAGAATTCCTCCACTGAAAGGGTTGTCAAAGCCTGGAACAGGCTGCCCAGTGCAGTGCTGGAGTCCCCATCCCTGGGTGAGGGGGAGTTGAAGAGCCATGGAGATGTGATGCTGGGGGACATGGTTTAGTGGTGACCTGGCAGTGCATCATGGTTGGACTTGATGGCCTTAAAGGTCTCTTACAACCAATGATTCTAGGATGCTGTGCTTCTAAACCTGTTCTCTCTGTGGAATGTGTTGCTGGAAGGGCAGTGTAGGGATGTGATATGAAGCTCCTTCTGAAGGGGCTCTCCTAGATAGGAGTCATTTGGACTAGGTGTGTAGGTAGTGATCTCCTTTGTGATGTTCCACTTAGACCTATTCCTTGTAGCTCTAACAGTTGAATTGCCCTCAGGACACCTCAGGGGTACATTTGTTCCTTGCCTGTTGTTTTGTTCATTGTGATCTGAACACGCCTGTTGTGTGATAGGTCCCCATCTTCAATGAATAAACATCTACAGGGTTTCATATTAGCAGGTGCTGGGATGTCTGTCTCATTTCCAGGTTGGACAGTTCTTGTGTGTAGCAGAAATGACAACTGGCACAAAGAAAGAGGAGGATTAAAAATCCATGAGAATATGTGCCTATGAAATAGGCATATCCCTGAGAATATGGCATATGAAATAAAATGGGAGCTTTCACGTTTTTCTAAGCACATAGAAACCTCCTCCCTTCAATTATTTTTGAAGCCCTGAGTTATCCTGACTCTTACAGTGTGTAGCTGAAAGCCTATCATGGTCCAGATGGGAAAACATCTGAGCTCTGCTCTGTTTCGCTGCTCGAATCATTTAGAACATATTTATGAATACTACTTTTACAACTCAACCAGCTGAGGCTTTTCTCAAAAACAGATGAAATCATTTCCTGGGAGATCTTCAGCTGTAACTTTTCACAATGATACAGTCAAAGTTTAGAGTAGCTGAGAGCCCTGAGGCTGTTTATCCTGGAGAAGAGAAGGCTGAAAGGGGATCTTCTCAGTTTCCCTATGGGCAGCTCATATGGGATGTGCAGAACTCAAGCCCTGCTCCAGCCTCATAGAACCATAGAATTATTTTGATTGGGAAAAAAAAGGACTTTTAAGATCAAGTCCAACCATTCTCTAACTCTACCAAGGCTGGAGCTAAACCATGTCCCTCAGCATCACATCTCTCTGTCTTTAAGCAGCTCCGGTATGGGAATTCAGCCATCTCCCTGGGAAGCCTGTTCCAGTGTTTGAGAACCCTTTCAGAGAAGTTTCTTCTAATGCCCAACCTAAGCCTGCTCTGGGGCAACTTGAGACCATTTCTTCCTGTCCCATTGATTGTTACCAGGGAGGAGAGGCTGACCCTCACCTCACTCCAACCTCCTTTTAGGTCATTGTAGAAAGCCAGAAGGTCTCCTCCCAGCCTACTTTTCTCCAGGCTGCACAACCCAGTTCCTGCAGCTGCTCCTCATAAGATCTGTTCTCCAGACTGTTCATTGTCCTTCTCTGGAGCCACTGCAGCAACCTCAATGTCCTGCTTGGAATGAAGGCCCCAAAACTTGCATATGGAAGTGTTTAATGAGAGAAGAAGAACTTAGAACCTAAAATACAGTCTGTTTGTAAGAGGTGAACTGGAGCTAGTCCTTGTGAAAAGAACTCATGGGCATTAAGTGGAAGTTCTTCACCATGAGGTTGGTGAGGCACTGGAACAGGTTGCACAGAGAAGCTGTGGAAGTTCCAACCCTAGAAGTGTTCAAAACCACTTTGGATAGGGTCTTGAAAAAACTGCTCTAGTAGGAGATGTCCCTGCCCATGGCAGGAGGGTTGGAAGTGGATTATCTTTAAGGTTCCTTCCAACCCAAGCTGTTCTATGATTCTGTGATTCTGACCTCTGCTTTTCAAAGCCAGGTATTGTAGAGCTTCCTTTAGATCACAGAATCATAGAATGGTCTGGGTTGGAAGGGGCCTCTAAAGGTCATCTAGTCCAACCCTCTCTGCACTAAGCAAAGGCATCCTCAACTTGATCAGGTTGCCCACAGCCCTGTTGAGCCTCACCTTGAATATCTCCCAGGAAGGGACCCCAACCACCTCCACAGGCATCCTGTTCCATTGTTCCACCACCTCATAGTAAAACACCTGTTCCTAATATCCAATCTAAATCTGCTCTTCCTTAGTTTGAAGCCATTGCCTCTCATCCTGTCGCTGCAGGCCTTTGTAAACAGTCTCCATCCTTCCTGTAGGCCCACTTTAGGTACTAGAAGGCTGCTATTAGGTCTCCCCAGAGCCTTCTCTTCTCCAGGCTGAACATCCCCAGCTCTCTCAGCCTGTCCTCATAGCAGAGGTGCTCCAACCCCCTGATCATTTCCGTGGCCCTTCTCTGTACCCATTCCATCAGCTCCATGTCCTTCCTATATTGATGGTTCCAGAGCTGGGTGCAGCACTCCAGGTGAGGCCTCACCAGAGCAGAACAAAGTGGCAGAATCACCTCTCTGGATCTGCCTGCAAAGCTGCTTTTGGTGCAACTCAGGGTGTGATTTGCCTTCTGTCCTGCAAGCTCACACTGTCTGCTCATGTCCAGCTTCTTGTCCATCAGCATCCCCAAGTCCTTTCCCACAGGGCTGCTTTCTGTCACCCCATCCCCTAGTCTGTATTGATAGCAAGGATTGTTCTGGCAGGAAGCAAAGATGTTTAGGATTTAATCTTTTAAAATGCAGGTCCATAGGGATACAGGCAGCCAGGCATTTCTCATCTCATTTGAAGAGCTTTGGTGTTGTTTCCTAAATGGCTTCTTTCTCCTGATAAAAAGGAATAGATATCTGGGGCAGAACAGGACAGCTAAAACATGGCACTCCTGGAAATTTGTTTCCTTGGAAATACCACAAGTATTTCCTCAAGTAACTACTTCAGCCATCAGTGCCTTTGGGAAGTAAGGAAGTGAGATATTAAGTAATGGAAATAGACAGTGAGGCAATGAGGAATTCCCTGCGTTTGGCTATTTGTTTGTTCATTTCTGTTTCCACAGTGTCTATTTCCAGGAGAACATCACATTAAACTTGTCACTTAGGGAAATACTTTGAGTTCCAACCACAGCATTTATAAACAGTGTAAAAAGAAGTGTAAAACAGTGTAAACAGTGTAAAACAGTGTAAAACAGTGTAAACAGTGACAGTGGGTATTTCCTATCCCAGCATGGTAGGGTTTGGAAACAACCTCTGGAGATCAGCTGGTCCAACTCCTGCTAAAGCAGGGGTACCCACAGCAGGTTGCCCAGGGTCACAAGGTTCAGGAGAGTCTGGAATTTCTCCAGAGAAGGAGACTCTACAACCTCTCTAGTCAGCCTGCTCCAGGGCTCCAGCACCCTCAGAGCAAAGGAGTTTCTCCTCATCTTCAGATGTAACCTCCTGGGTTTCAGTTTGTAGCCATTGGCACCTGTCCTGTCACTGGGAGCCAATGAAAAGAGCCTGGCCCCATCCTCCAGCTCTCCACACTTTAGCATTTGCTGAGCATTGAGGAGATGCCCTCTCAGGCTGCCCTTCTCCAGGCTAGACAGCTCCAGGGCTCTCAGTTTTCCCTCTTCACAGAGATGCTCCAGGCCCTTCAGCATCTTTGTAGCCTCTGTTATACTCTGCCCAGTAGTTCCCTGGGCCTCTTGAACTAGGAAACACAGAACTGGACACAACAGTCCAGATACAGCCCTGGTATAGCAGAATACAGAGGGAGGAGACCCTTCTCAGACCTGAAGACCCTGACCTTGGCCACAAGGGCACGTTGCTGGCTCACGGGGAGCTTGTCCACAGGCACTCCCTTGTACAGCTGCTTTCCAGCAGGCCAACCTCTCACCTGTAGTGGTGCATGGAGCTATTCCTCCCCAGATGCAGGGCTCTACTGTTGTCATGTCACAAGTATAGCACCACCTGAAAGAACAGAAATGGACTTCTCTGGGGTTTTTGTGTGTGTGAACTTCTCCCTGTCCAGGTCCTAGGGTTCAGCACAGTCTACTGAAAGTTACAGAGAAGCTCCTGTTCATACCTGCCCTTTGATAAGGTGAATTTTGCTCAATCAAACCAGACTTATCTTTGCAATTAAACACTGGAAAGCAAATAGTGTAAATTTGAGGAGTTCCATTTATCAAAGTTCTTTAGAGCAGCCACAAAGATGCTGGAGGGAATGGAACATCTCTCTTATGAGGAAAGCCTGAGGGAGCTGGGGCTGTGCTGCTTGGAGAAGAAGAGACTGAGAGGTGACCTCAGCAATGTTCATGTAAAGAGTGAGTGCCAGGAGGCTGGAGCCAGGCTCTGCTGGGTGATGCCCAATGACAGGACAAGGGGCAATGGGTGGAAGCTGAGGCATAGGAGGTTCCGTGGAAACATGAGGAGGAGTTTTTGACCTGTGAGGGTGACAGAACCCTGGAACAGGCTGCCCAAGGGGATTGAGGAGTCTCCCTCTCTGGACATATTCCAAACCTGCCTGGATGTGTTCCTTTGTGACCTGGTATAGGTGATCCTGCTTTGGCAGGGGGGTTTGACTGGATGAGCTTTTGAGGTCCCTTCCAGCCCCTGACATTCTGCGATTCCGTGAAAAATAATTGTTGCTGCATCATGAAAATGCTGAATCCTAAATGCTTCTCAACCCTGGTTAGACCCACACAGGCAGAATTGATGTGAGGAGTGTCTTCCTCCTTAATCACCTTTAAAATGGCATTAATTTTAATATACTGTTAATAAGTTAAGTAAACTTGTAAGTGTGGTGAAAAGGTTTCAATCAAGCTTCTTCATTCTGTGTATTAATATCCGTGGTGACACGAAGGCTCTAAGAATGTAATCAGTTAAAATGTCAGCTGGGGGGAATTGACTGGTCATAGCACTGAAAAATGGATGTCTTTTGCTCAATCAAAGTGAAAAAAATGGCATTTGAATCTGAGGAGCAAATTACCCTTTCCAGCAGCTCGCTGTGGAATTACATCCCACATCTTTGACTTCAGCTGGTGAAGAAAAGAGCCATCAGGGAAGGCAACACCTCACGAGAAGTTATTGCATTCAGCAGTGGTATATCAATAGATTTGAAAGAGGATAATTGACATAGTGTAAATACATCCCATAATAATCCAAGAGTGGATGCTTGAAACATAGGAAGAAAAGTTGTCTGCTTTTCCCAGAACCATAGAATGCAGTNCTGAGCATTGAGGAGATGCCCTCTCAGGCTGCCCTTCTCCAGGCTAGACAGCTCCAGGGCTCTCAGTTTTCCCTCTTCACAGAGATGCTCCAGGCCCTTCAGCATCTTTGTAGCCTCTGTTATACTCTGCCCAGTAGTTCCCTGGGCCTCTTGAACTAGGAAACACAGAACTGGACACAACAGTCCAGATACAGCCCTGGTATAGCAGAATACAGAGGGAGGAGACCCTTCTCAGACCTGAAGACCCTGACCTTGGCCACAAGGGCACGTTGCTGGCTCACGGGGAGCTTGTCCACAGGCACTCCCTTGTACAGCTGCTTTCCAGCAGGCCAACCTCTCACCTGTAGTGGTGCATGGAGCTATTCCTCCCCAGATGCAGGGCTCTACTGTTGTCATGTCACAAGTATAGCACCACCTGAAAGAACAGAAATGGACTTCTCTGGGGTTTTTGTGTGTGTGAACTTCTCCCTGTCCAGGTCCTAGGGTTCAGCACAGTCTACTGAAAGTTACAGAGAAGCTCCTGTTCATACCTGCCCTTTGATAAGGTGAATTTTGCTCAATCAAACCAGACTTATCTTTGCAATTAAACACTGGAAAGCAAATAGTGTAAATTTGAGGAGTTCCATTTATCAAAGTTCTTTAGAGCAGCCACAAAGATGCTGGAGGGAATGGAACATCTCTCTTATGAGGAAAGCCTGAGGGAGCTGGGGCTGTGCTGCTTGGAGAAGAAGAGACTGAGAGGTGACCTCAGCAATGTTCATGTAAAGAGTGAGTGCCAGGAGGCTGGAGCCAGGCTCTGCTGGGTGATGCCCAATGACAGGACAAGGGGCAATGGGTGGAAGCTGAGGCATAGGAGGTTCCGTGGAAACATGAGGAGGAGTTTTTGACCTGTGAGGGTGACAGAACCCTGGAACAGGCTGCCCAAGGGGATTGAGGAGTCTCCCTCTCTGGACATATTCCAAACCTGCCTGGATGTGTTCCTTTGTGACCTGGTATAGGTGATCCTGCTTTGGCAGGGGGGTTTGACTGGATGAGCTTTTGAGGTCCCTTCCAGCCCCTGACATTCTGCGATTCCGTGAAAAATAATTGTTGCTGCATCATGAAAATGCTGAATCCTAAATGCTTCTCAACCCTGGTTAGACCCACACAGGCAGAATTGATGTGAGGAGTGTCTTCCTCCTTAATCACCTTTAAAATGGCATTAATTTTAATATACTGTTAATAAGTTAAGTAAACTTGTAAGTGTGGTGAAAAGGTTTCAATCAAGCTTCTTCATTCTGTGTATTAATATCCGTGGTGACACGAAGGCTCTAAGAATGTAATCAGTTAAAATGTCAGCTGGGGGGAATTGACTGGTCATAGCACTGAAAAATGGATGTCTTTTGCTCAATCAAAGTGAAAAAAATGGCATTTGAATCTGAGGAGCAAATTACCCTTTCCAGCAGCTCGCTGTGGAATTACATCCCACATCTTTGACTTCAGCTGGTGAAGAAAAGAGCCATCAGGGAAGGCAACACCTCACGAGAAGTTATTGCATTCAGCAGTGGTATATCAATAGATTTGAAAGAGGATAATTGACATAGTGTAAATACATCCCATAATAATCCAAGAGTGGATGCTTGAAACATAGGAAGAAAAGTTGTCTGCTTTTCCCAGAACCATAGAATGCAGTGGGTCATAGAGCCCTGGAGCAGGCTGCCCAGAGAGGTGGTGGAGCCTCTGTCTCTGGAGTCATTCAACAGCTAAGTGGACACAATCCTGTGCCAGCTGCTGTGTGGCAGCAGAGTTGGACCAGATGATCTGCAGAGGTCCCTTCCAACCCTCATCATGCTGGGATTCTGTGAATGCTCTGCACTGCCCCTTCTGCTGGCAGCTCCAGGCTGCCCCACACGGGATGCCAGGTTGTACTCAGCGTCCTTTGTTTGCAGCAAACAAGCCACACGCTCTGAAGCCCTGAGGTGGCTGAGTCTGTTCACTAAGTGCCAGCTGGCAGCAGTTACCATTTCAGAGGTGAGCAATGAGAACAATTCAGTGGTGTTTTGTGTGTGGACATCCACAGCAGCCTGAATCACACCAGCAGCAGTGCTGCTGTTCATGCTGGTGGTTTATAGTGCTGCAGAAAATACCACCCACTTGGGAGTAAGAAGCTGTAGTAAAAAGGGCCTTATTTATCTGCCCATCAAAACAGTCCAAGGCTGAATTCCCCAAAGGGCAGTGTTTATGTTAGCAGAGGAAAAAAGCCCTGCCAATGCTCTTTTTATGAGTGGAAAATGGGATGAGATTTTCCCTTCAGCTGTGCAAAGGAAAACCACCGCAAAAGTACAATGTACTTGGTGGTGAGGAAAGCCACTAAAGGCCACAGCAATGATCAGAGGGCTGGGGCACCTCTGCTGTGAGGACAGGCTGAGACAGTTGGGGCCTTGGGAAGAGAAGGCTCCAGGGAGACCACCTTGTGGCCTTCAGTAATTTAAAGGGATCTGTAAGAAAGCTGTGGACAGATTTTTATCAGGGCTGGTTGTGACAGAACAAGGGGTGATGGTTTGAAACTAATAGAAGAAGATTCAGACTACAGATATGGAGGAATATTTTTACTCTGAGGATGGTGAGACCCTGGCCCTGGTTGCCCAAAGAAGTGGTAGATGACCCAAGCCTGAAACCATTCCAGGCCAGATTGTTTGGGGCTCTGAGCAACCTGCTCTAGTTGCAGGTGTCTCTGCTTAGTGCAGGGGGGTTGGACTAAATGACCTTCAAAGGTCCCTTCCAAACCAAATCATTCCAAGGTTTGGGCTGCAATTCTATGCACTTCTGAGTTTTTGTATAACCTGAGAGAAGTTGGAGGTGTGTGTGTGGGGTGGCAGTTACTCTGGGTTGTGGGGTTATCCTAGAAACAGTGGCCTGGGTTGCCCAGAGAGGTGGCAGATGACTGTCCTGGGTTTGCTGGTACAGAACCAAAAGGCAGCTGTGATCTGAAGGTTGTTAGCAGTTTGGAGTCAGCCAGGACAACTGAGTTAGCTCACAGGTGTGTCTCATATCACTAACTTCACACTCAGTATAAAGGGAGGGGTTTGCTGAGCACAGGAGCTTTCTGGTTTAGGCTTCTCCTGACTGTGCTTCTCTTCTCCAGAGGACTGCTTTCCTGCTTGTTGGAATCTGCCATGTCTTTGCTGGGGTGAGTAAAATTTTGTCTGCTTTGTTGCCTTTGAGGTTGGTTTGGCTGTTTTGTGACCTCTGTTTCCGTTTTAACTTGCTGCACTCCTTTGCTGGGAAGAGGTCATCAAATGATAGAGCAACTGCTGGAGTTTAGCTCCAGATACAGACTAAATGTACACAATGCCCCATCCCTGGAGTTGTTCCAGGTCAGATTGTTTGGGGCTCTGAGCAACCTGCTCTAGTTGCAGATGTCCCTGTTGACTGCAGCAATGCCCTTTAAAGGTTCACTCTAACCCAAACCATTCTATGGCTCTACTGAACAGTTCCAGGGTTGAATACACAAGAGTAGAGTTTAGAAGCTCAAGGGTCAGTTTACTTTATGAGAATGTCTGTTCTTACTCTCTGAAATACATCCTTTGGCCTGTGGTAGAGTGATAACATGTTTTACCATATGGCTACAAGTTGATTGTTATTCTGGCAGCTCTGGCTTTCTGTTTTNCCATTCTATGATTCTAAAATAAGCTGGGTTACATTTTGAGTCCTGACCTGGGTGTATTTTACAACGACAGACCATAAGAAATATGTTTGAGGCACATCAGCCTTGTAAAGTTTGTCTCCCTCAGGAAAAGTTACATTCANGGGCAACAGGCACAAACTAAAACAGAGGTGGTTCCCTCTGAAGATGGGAAGAAACTTCTTTGCTGTGAGGGTGCTGGAGCCCTGGAGCAGGTTGCCCAGAGAGGTTGTGGAATCTCTTTCTCTGGGGAGGTTCCAGAGCTGTGTGGAAATTGTGATCTTGGGCAACCTGCTGTGAGTGCCCCTGCTTTGGAAGTGGGATTGGATAAGATGATCAGCAGAGGTTCTTCCTAACCCTCTACCATTCTCTGATTCTGTGAGTTCCACTCACTCAATTCTCCTCTCTCGGTCCTTGAGAGTCCTCAGGAGTGAATTTCACATTAACTTTTTCATAATTGCTGAAGCTGAGGGAAAGAAATGGGGCTAATCCATCAAGCTAGAGAGTGAACTTTTCTTCTGATAACTATAGCATTTTCTAAGTGGCTTTTAAAGGATTTTATACCTTTGCTGATAAAATTTGTTTTCTCATAAGTGGCTTTGGGTTAGGAGCAGGACTTTAAATGGTAAATGTGTTACTTTCCTCACCAAACACATGTGGCTCTCCTGGCTTGGTGCCCAAGGGGAGCTGAGACTTTTTCTCTGTCCTAGGATTTGGATTTAATATTTCTCAAACTCCTTAAACATTAGTGAAAACTCCCAATGATGACTGTTTCTTCTCTGTGTTTTGAGTTTTACGTGGTTTTGATGCACTGTCCTCTTGTTTGGTNTGTCTCCCTCAGGAAAAGTTACATTCATGTTTTAATTAGAGGGGGGAAAAAAACCTCACATCCAATACAGGGAATTCTCAATTTACACAAGCAGAGGAGCTAGTCCTTTGTGTCTGGAGTTCATTTCACTTGAATGCAAAGCTATAAATATTTTTTAGCAGGTCCTCTTATTGCATACAGAAAATTAAATCAATGCTTAATGAGTTTCTGAGCAATGTGGTGCAGTGAGATCTTGTCTGCTGTTAACTGAATCTGAAAAAAAGAGACAGATTTCATGCAGATGTCACACCCTTGAATTAATTATGTATTTCAGATAATGAGTCTGACCTATACTTGAAGTCTTTCCACTCTTTTGTGCCTGTTAGTAACCAGGTTTATGATACGAACTTCCTCACCATGACCTGAAGTTCTAAAACACTGTGGTGTCTCCATCTTGATGTCTCAAGAAGATAAAAAGACAAATTCCTGGGCTCATATAGTTTTATGCTTCACCAGACAGCAGTAATAATGTCCCCTTAATATAGATTTGTTAACACTGACCTTTTCAGTATGTAAATAAATCCTGTCCCTGCACAGTGTGATCAGACTCAAAAGAAACTGTCTTGAAAACAGAATCCTGGAATGAGAAGGGTTGGAAGGAACCTCTGGAGATCATCTGCTCCTTAGATAAATGCATTCATGAAGAAGTCTGAAGCTATAGAAATTGGGGCCAGTCTCATCATGGGTCCCCAGTGATATAAGGGGCAACACAGAATCATAGAATGGGAAGGTTGGAAGGAGACCTCAAAGCTCATCTAGTTCCAACCCCCTGCCATAGGCAGGGACACCTCCCACTAGCACAGGTCACTCAAGGCCTCGTCCAACCTGGCCTTGAACCCCTCCAGGGAGGGAGCAGCCACAACCTCCCTGGGCAACCTGTGCCAGTGTCTCACCCCCCTCACTGCAAACAACTTCCTCCTAACATCCAGTCTAACTCTCCCCTCTGCCAGGTCAAACCCATTGCCCCTTGTCCTGTCATTGCAAGATCTTATAAATAGTCCCTCCCCAGCCTTCCTCTAGGCCCCCTTCAGATATTGGACATACACAAACTCAACCCCAGGAGATTCCATCTGAAGAGAAGGAAAAACTTCTTGACTTCAAGGGCTTTACAGTCCTGGAGCAGGTTGTTCAGAGGGGTTGTAGAGTCTCCTTTTGGACAGATTTCAAACCCGTCTAGACACAACCCTGGAATCTGGCCCAGATAGCTCTGCTTTAGCAGAGGGGTTGGACTACATCTCCAGAGGTCTCTTTCAACCCTTCTCATTCTGTGATACCATGGTCAGAAGATGTTTGTGAAGTGTGTGGACACAATGCTACAGTCTCTGGCTACAGGGAATGTCCAGAGTCTGGCAATTCTGTTTTCTGTGGTAGTTCAGAGTGGTTTTTGTTGGAAAGAAAAGCAGAAAAGGCAACACAAGGAGTAGCAGAAATGATAAAATGATAAATGTATTCCCCTGTCACCCATACTTATGGACCGCTTGTGTCAGAAGTGATGAGATGTGGTCCTTCAGAAACAATTTTCCATGATGAATGGCAGAAATAGCAAACAGAATTATGACCAATAATTGCTATTGACAATGATGTCCCTTAGGCTGGAGATCCCTGTGGTTGTGAAGCCTTTAATTCCTGTGAAAGCAGTCTTGGAACACTTAGAAATGTGGCTTGCATATCAAGGAGGCAAGGTCAGCCCTTGCCAGGTGTTTGGTGTGGGGGTAAAGAGGATGGAAGAATGTCACTGAAATTTTGGTAGTGTAAATAGCCTTTCCCTGTGAATTCCTGCTCCTTGAGGTGTTTGGCAAGAGCTGGGCTCAGTGGGTGCTCAGCTGCTGGAGAACATCTCTTGTACTTCCTAATACTTAGGAATATTCTTGGGTGGTTTATTGGGGAGTGTGGTGTGTGTGGGGAAGGCTTGCTATGAGTATCTAAAAGGAGTTTGGGGCTAGGTGAGTGTTAGTCTTTTCTCCCAAGGAAGGAGTGATAGGATGAGGCAACAGCCCAAATTTTGCCCAGTAAAGAAAAGTGAATAGCAAAAGGCAATCTCATTTTTCAGCAGTTAGAGCTCTGAGCCCTGACAATAGCTCTCCAAGATGCCAGGTGTTAATGCTGTTGGTGCCAATCACTTCTCTTGTTGGAGCCTGTGCTTCTGTCAGAAACCTCATCTGAAGCTGACACAAAGGTCACTCCTCTCTGCTGGTGAAGGAGAACAATTTGCTAGACACATTAGATGAAAAATGATGGTCATTTTTCTGTGTACAGTGGAAAAATGCTCCTGTGACAGTGAAACCTGGACCTGTGGAGAAAGTCCAGAAGAGGCCACACAAATAATTTGAGGGCTGAGACCCCTCTGCTCTGAGAACAGGCTGAGAGTGTTGGGCTTGTTCAGTGTGGAGAAGACAAGACCACCTTGTGGCCTTTCCATAGGTAAAGGGGCCAAGAAGAAAACTGGGGACATGCTTTTTAGCAGTGCCTGTTAAAACAGGACAAAGGGTGATGGTTTGAAATGAAAAGGGAGATTCAGACTCAGTAGAATGATTACTTTTGTCTTCTGCATGGGGGGATACTGACTGAGGTTGCTCAGAGAGGTAGCAGAAGCCCCATCCCTGGAACCATTCCAGGTCAGGTTGTTTGGAGTTCTGAGCAACCTGCTCTAGTTGCAGATGTCCCTGCTGACTGCAAGGGGTTTGGGCTAGCTGACCTTTAAAGGTCCCTTCCAACCCAAACCATTCCATGAAATAGTAAATTCCCCATACAATGAGACATGGAGGTACTGGTCTCTGACTTTGCATATCAAGGGAGCTGCATGTCTGGCAGCCAGCATACACTGAGGATAACATACTCACCTTCTGATGATGCTTTACAGCACTGTTGCATAACCTCAGCCCTCTCTCTACTTCTGCCAGGAACACAAATGGAAAGGCTGAATTTCACCATGCAGTACTAAAGACAATGAAGAGCTATTTGTCAGAGTGCAGCCACCATGGATTTGAGTGCAAAAGCTCTTAAAACAGAGCATTTCAGTTTGTTACCAATTGCATGGTGAGCACTTTCTTGGAATCAGGCTGATATGCAATAAGCTGCATTGCATTTAATCAGAGCATTTCATAATACCTCTTGTAGTAAGAGCTTTGGACAAAATGGAGTGGATTTGTTTGGTCACTAGAGGACTGTCATCTTTTTTTTGTCTCAAGACTAGAAAGAATAATAAAAATATTGCAGAAGCTGCTGGGCCAGCATCTCTGCTATAGCTGAACAGCTTGGGAATGACAGTGTGTAGGTGTAGAAGTAGACTTTTCACTCCTGTGCACCATCACCGAGGTTAGCCTAGAGCACAGGGAACAGGAGTGGTTCAGTCAGGAGATAAGGAGCTTCAGGGGAGACCTCTGCAACAGCCTGAAAGAGTGCTGATTGGTTTCTGTTACTGAGGTACGTGTGACAGGATGAGAGAACAGCCTAAAATTGAACCAGGAGGTGCTTAGACAAACAGGAGGAGCAACTTCTTCCATGAAAGGATTGTCATACCCTGGACCAGGTTGCCCAGGGCAGTGGTGAAATCCTCATCCCTAGAGGAGCTTACAAACCATGCAGATGTGGTGCTGAGTGGCATGGTTTAGTGGGGGACTTGGTGGTTCTGGGCTAATGGTTGCCCTTGATCTTAAGGGTCTCTTCCCATCTAAACAATTCTATGATTTGATGTCTCTACATTTTATAACCTCCTTTTTGATTAATTTTTTTTCAGTGTGGAGATTTTTTATTTTGAGTTTTGCTAATTGTTTCTAGATGATTAAATCTACCAAAATACTTGGGGAAGGGGAAGGGATAAAAGGAAATGGAAGAAAAAAAAGTACCTTTTTGTTCTTTAAAATGCTGGCAAATGAGCTGCAACTATTTTATGCCTCTCCATGAAAACAATGGGTACCTGTAATGAGCTTGGCTTCATCTTTTGTATGAGTTACAAAGGGGCAATCTACAATGCTGAAAGCACCAAAAACCCCCAAAATCAGAAAGACAGCACTGCATGGTGTAAAAGCTAAATCCTTCTGACTAGAAAGATGCAGGGTGAAGTCAGGAAGAAATTAGCCTGCTTGTGTTGTACTCCTAGAAAGGCTGGTATGGCAATAAAATACAACTGTAAAATCCAAACTGTAATTCTCTAAATTAGCTGTGTTAAAATGTGTTAAATTAGGATTTAATCTCCTTTAGCAGCATGCTTCTGTGCAGAAAGAACAATGTGCTTGCCAAAGAGATCAGTCCTGCTTTTCAGTTTCAGAATCAGACTCATCTTCATAGAAGGAAACTTTAAGATCATCAAATCCAACCCTCAACCAAGCACTGCCAGGTCACCACTGAACTGTGGCCCTCAGCATCATGTCTATGTGGCTTTGAAACCCCTAAAGGGATGGGGACTCTACCACTGCTGTGGGCAGCTTGGTCTAGGGCTTGACAATTCTCTTGGAAGAGAAGCTCCTTATGGCCAGTCTGAACCTCCCTTGGTGTAACTTGAAGTTTCTCTTGTCTTATTGCTTGTTAATTGGGAGGACAGAGCAACAGTCTCCTTCCCAGGAGAGATTCCAAACTCTCCTGGATGTTGTGATCCTGGGCAATGTGCTGTGAGTGATCCTGCTTTAGAAAGGGGGTTTGGACTAGGTGATCTCCAGAGGTCCCTTCCAACACCTGTCATTCCTAGAATGGGAAGGTTGGAAGGGACCTCAAGGATCATCTAGTTCCAACCCCCTGCCATAGGCAGGGACACCTCCCACTAGTACAGGGCACTCAAGGACTCGTCCAACCTGGCCTTGAACACCTCCAGGGAGGGAGCAACCACAACCTCTCTGGGCAACCTGTGCCAGTGTCTCACCACCCTCACTGTAAAGAACTTCCTCCTAACATCCAGCTTCAATCTCCCTTCTGCCAGTTCAAACCCATTGCCCCTTGTCCTGTCATTGCAAGCCCTTGTCAATAGTCCCTCCCCAGCCTTCCTGTAGCCCCCTTCAGATACTGGAAGGCTATTATAAGGTAATTAGTCCCTTCCCCAGAGGTCCCATCCAATCCTCCCTGTGCTAGATTCTGTAGTACACCCACTCCAGCCATTGCAAGCAGTTGAGTTTTGCCACCTAACCCAATGTATGTTTCACTGGGAATTCTATTCCAAATGCTTTATTCATCAAAGTTTTTCTTCAGGAACCAATTCAACATCTGAAGCATTACCAGGAACAATTTGTTGAGTTTACTACAAACAAGGGCAATGATAATCCAAGGACAGTGAACTGAGCAAGTTGATGTTCTGGCTAGAGAAGTTCTGCTCTTCTCTGAAAGATTTTTACTTCATTGGCCCTTAATGTTGGAGCCTGAACCCTGCAACAACAATCCCCCAAAACAATGTAGGCATTTCCTGTCTTATTTTGGGCAAATACTTGGTAATTTGTTCAATATATTTCATTTCCTTCCCTCTGGCTGTGCTTAAGCAAACCCAGGCTAAGAGAGATTTCATACCAAAGCAGCTTTATGCTGCCTTGTTGCTTTCATGGGGTTTAGTGTCATTCCAAGACTGCCAGGAGGAAAATAACCATTATGGGAGACTGATCTTATAAAAACTATTTCCTCAGACCTACATTCCATGTTCTAAAGCTGTCTGACATCACTGAGGGACTTTTTTCCTTGGAAGTCACAATTTCTGCCCCTAATTAACCTTCTTACTGGCACACAGTGAGGCTGCCAGCAATCTAAACTTCATATAGGTTGAACTTGAGATCAAAATTGTTTTCCAACCTAATTGATTCTGAGGTTCATACTTGCTGGGAAACTGAGTCCCAGCATGGTGGGGGATGGAACTGACCTCTGGGAATCATCTAGTCCAACCCCCCTGCTAAAGCAGAGTCATCCAGAGCAGGTCACACAGGATCACAATGTCCAGGTGGGCTTGGAATCTCCTTAGGCAGCCTGCTCCAGGGCTCTGGGATCCTCAAATGAAAAATGCTTATCTTTGTGTTCAGGTGTAACCTGGGTTCCAGTTGTGCCTGCTGCTGCTTGTTCTGTCACTGGAAAAGATTGTCCTTATCCTCTTGACACTGCCCTTTAGGTATTGATCAGCACTGATGTTATCTTTAGTTGAAATGATAGCAAGGTGCTAAGCACATGGTCTTGTGCTATTTTTCTCTTCAACCAAGCCTTGCATTCCACTTACTTTTTGACATCTAAAAACTAGGAAGAAATCACTTTAAGGTTTTAATGACTTGAAAACCAGAAAAGCAACTTTTCCCCAGATTTTCCAAGCAAAACTTGAATATCACTGTGTGGATTTCTTGATATGAAGATGATAGAGAATGAAAAAGAAGCTGTGCCCAGATAGCTTCTGGCCATGGAGTATACAAAATGTTGCCCACAGCAAGATGAATCAATTCAAATGTGAATGTTCTCTTGAATAGAGCAAGGGAGTAGGAGAGTGCTAATGGTTTTTGAGAGAGGATGTGAACAATCAGTGCTTGAAGATAAAGGCAGAGCAGTCTCAGCTCCTGGAAACATCTCATTAATTACTGACTGTAAATGAGAGCCTGAAGTGAAGGAGCTTTAGGAAGATTCAGATCCTCAAATGTGTAATCCTCTGAGCAACCACAGGATCATTTTGGTGAAGATACCTTTGAGGTTGAGTCCAGCCTTCATTTGAAGGCCACAAAACCATGTCCCAGAGTGCCATGTCCACCTCTCTTGAAAACCTCCAGGGATTTAAAGAGCTGCCAAAGTAAAATGGTATTAAAATTGCTGGTTTCAGGCATGTATAAAGTACCTTTTTAACTGATGACCATAAGAATGGCAAGATCACAACAGATGTTCATCCTGTATAATAGTGACTAGACTCTGACTGGCTGAAATCATAGAATCATAGAATAATAAGGTTGGAAGAGACCAAGGATCATCCAGTTCCAACCCCCTGCCATAGGCAGGGACACCTCCCACTAGCACAGGTCACTCAAGGCCTCATCCAACCTGGCCTTCAACACCTCCAGGGAGGGAGCAGCCACAACCTCCCTGGGCAACCTGTGCCAGTGTCTCACCACCCTCACTGCAAACAACTTCCTCCTAACATCCAGTTTCAATCTCCCCTCTGCCAGTTCAAACCCATTGCCCCTTGTCCTGTCATTGCAAGACCTTGTCAATAGTCCCTCCCCAGCCTTCCTGTAGCCCCCTTCAGATACTGGAAGGCTACTCTAAGGTCTCCTTTCTTTTTTCTTCTGACCTAAAAGGTATGCTAATGACTTGAAAAAAACCTAGTAATGAAATCAGCAAGGTGGTGATTTTTTTTCATGTAAACTAGAAATGTTTCTGGTTTGATGGAATCTGTTATCCTGAGGAGTATAAAGAGAGCAGGCATGTATAGGGAAAATAAATCCCTTTGAGGGACAACCTCACTGTGAGGGTAGTGAAATACCAGAACAGGTTACCTAGGGAGATAGTCCCCATCCCTGGAGACATTCAAGGTCAAACTGGATGGAGTCCTGACTAATCTCATCTAGTTGATGTCCCTGCTGACTGCAGTAGGGGTTGGACAAGATGCCCTTTAAGGGTCCCTTCCAACCTCATGCTTGCTATGATTCTATTATAATACATATATTATATATTTACATTATAGATAACATTTTATATATATATGTATTGTATATATGTATACTATAAGATACTTATGTATTACATGTGTTTATATGTGTATAATATCATGTATATTACATATATAATACTACAAAATCCTTTAGGTTGGAGGAGACCTTTTAAAAGTCATCTAGTCCAATCCTCCTGTAGTCAGCAGGAACATCTTTTGATTTTTATCTTTCTTTCTGTATTTCCCAAGTGTTCTTGGGAATGTAAGACTCCTTAGCTTCTCCCAACTGCTTCCAAAGCTTTTTCAGAAAGCTGATGCGAGCTTCTTCACACTGATGCATAACTTTGCAAGCTCAGTAGTGAAAAGGATGAGGAAAAATTGGAGAGATTTAATTTAGAAGGGTTTTTTTTATTTTATTCATTAAAAATATAGATGTGGTGCTGAGGGACACAGTTTAGTTGGCCAGTGTTGGATCAATGGCTGAGCTTGATGCTCTTAAAGGTCCTTTCCAACTAAAATGATGCTATGAGAGAGGAAAAACCTGTCCAGAGGCAAGCTGTCATGGAAAAGACAATAGCTGGTGTTGAGTAGTAGTAATGAACACAGGTGACAAAACTGGGCAGGATTCAGCCACTTGGTCACCACTGCTGCAGGAAACTCTAAGGAATCTGACTGCTAAAGACAATTCTGATGCTCAAAACTTGCTGTCCAGCAGCTTTGATAACCTGAGTCCCAGAACAGATTATTCAGCCACCAATTACACTTGAAATATTTCCTATTAACACCCAATTCCTTGTGCTGCCCCTTCTGATTTACACCCAGGATATGTGTATGTTACACTGAAGAGTTAGATGCTCTGTCTTCCATCTGCATTCAACACATGAGATCTCTTTTGGAAAGAAATAAGCAGATTGACTTTATTCAAGGCACCATCCTGAGCAATGTGACAGTGATACCAGGTGATTTATAAATATGAATTGAGAATACATCAATCCAGAGCTTTAAAATTCATATCAACCATTGGGTATGGTGCTTAACCCCATGCTAGTTGTTCATTTGATGTCCCTTTCAGCACCAATAGACTGCATTATCACACAAACTGGCACCAGTACAGCCCAAGCCTTTTGAGCTGGTTTTGTGCCAGAGATGAGGGCTGTAAAACGAGCTGAGCTGTGAGACCAGAAGCAAGGCAGATGCCAGTGTTGGCACTGCTACCTTTATGGACTGCAGATGCCTTCACTTACTGTCAGGCTGAATGCCAATTTTGTTCCTAGCTCAGGCACTGTCACAGCTTCACTTTCTGTCACGAATAAGCAGCTTTAAATGGAAAAAGTGATTTGATCTAAGGAATCCAACTCTGGTATGCCTGGGAAAAGCCAATTCCATGCTCGCAATGCTCCTCAACTTGCCTATCTGACATCTCTATACAATACACTTTCAACATAGCCCCCAAAAACTTCTTTTGCTTCCGTATTTAGGAATGAGATTTCTCAACCATAGAAAGATGGAATAGTTTTGTTGGAAGGGATCTTTAAAGGTCACCTGATTCAATCCCATCTTCAGCTAGCTCAGGTTGCTCAGAGCCCAGGGATGGAACTTCTGCCGCCTCTCTGGGCAGCCTGGGTCACTGTCTCAGCACCTTTAACATAAAAATTCTTATGGACAGGAATTCTTCCATGCATGAATATTGTCCCCAATCCCTGAGGCAACTTGAGCTCCTTTCACAAGCTAAGCTGGCTACAAATCTTTTGTCCTTGCAATAAAGCCCAGTCTTTGTGTAGGATGAATTATTTCCATCTGCTCAGATACAGTTGGACCATATCACCATCAGGGTAGTAATAAAAAGTGGAGGTGGCTGCAGGGGGTGGTTACAAGATAGTGCACCATGACTTAATGCTTAGAATCCCCTCAAGATGCCCTTCTTGTTTGCCAGAGGAAAGGTGAATGTAGCAGGAGCCACTCCAGGCTAGAAAAGTGAATGGGCAGGGAATACAGCATCTGCCCAGCTTTTCATCCTGCCCTGAATTACATCAAAGCCTTGCCACAAGCATGTGAGAAGGCCAAGATTGAATGGGAGATTAAAGTAAGAGGGAATTTTTGAGAAGGTTGGTCTTTTTGTATGTTGAATGTATCACTTCAAGAAAGCTGTCTGCAGAAGGAAACTTATTTTCAAGGATTTCTGTCTGAATTAGCTAAATAAAAGCTAGAGGACATATTTTTCTCTACGATTTGGGTATTTTAACTAATTTTTATGGTACACAACTGCTACTGAATTCAGTTATGCTGAGGGTCAGGGCTGGGCTGGCCACCAGTTGAGTGGCAGTTCTCCATGAACTCCTGTGGCTTCCCAAAAGGAAGAAGGGGGAGGGACTGATAGGTTGGGAAAGCAGCTAGAATGGAAAGAACAATCCAATTAGAGACAAAAAGGTACAAACAATATAGACCCAAATCCCTGATAGCAATGATGGTCACTATTGTACTGATGCTTGGGGCAGGCACTGGGCAAGTCTCAAACTGGACTTAGCAACAGATGGGAACTGGATTCAGGAACACAAATTGGGGTGGAAGGCAGAACAGAGTCCTCCTGGGAGACTAGGCATTGAAGGCTTGATCCAGATGATCCCTCAGCTTTCTCCTGAAAGCATTACCCATGGGATGGAATTCCTTGTTGGTCAGCTGAAGGTCACCTGTCCTGTCTGCTGCTCCCTGTAGGTGCTACCTCATTGCCTGCAACCCATAGCTGCCACAAGATGTAGCAGTGCCCTTGGTCTGCACAGGAGACAGTCTAAACATGAGTCTGCATCCCCCTCCAACCCAAACCCTCTTCTAATTGATTCTATGAAAGGCTGGGCAGCACTAAATTCATTTGACACTTGAAGGTGACCTCTGGGGACAGCTCATCTTGCAGTCTGTAGCACAAAGATGAGCTCACCTGGCAAGGAGATGTCAGTGTAAAATACCCACGCTGAATGGTAATGTTTCCTTTGAGACAGGGCATGAAGTACATCTGCCAGGCAGGACAAAATATTCTGAGTGCATTTAGCTGTGCTTTAGTCATTCTGCTTGGGAGTCTGAGTGTTCCAGTACTGTCCACCTCCCCACCTCTGGGGTTAGAGGTGGAAAGTACTGGAATATTCAATACCAACAAACATATAAGCCAAGGTTAGAATGCTCTTAGGTCAGGCACTGGAACAGGCTGCCCAGAGAGGTTGTGGATTCATAGAATCATAGGATGGGAAGGTTGGAAGGGACCTCAAGGATCACCCAGTTCCAACCCCCTGCCATAGGCAGGGACACCTCCCACTAGCACAGGTTACTCAAGGCCTCCTCCAACCTGGCCTTGAACACCTCCAGGGAGGGAGCAGCCACAACCTCCCTGGGCAACCTGTGCCAGTGTCTCACCTCCCTCACTGCAAACAACTTCCTCCTAACATCCAGTTTCAATCCCCCCTCTGCCAGTTCAAACCCATTGCCTCTTGTCCTGTCATTGCAAGCCCTTGTCAATAATCCAGAGATTCACCATCTCTGGAGGTGTTTAAAAAAATACAGAGACATGGCACTGTGATATGTGGTTTAATGGCTGTGATGGTCTTGGGTTAATGATTAGATTTGGTTATCTGGGACATCTTCAACCAAAAAAATCTACAAGTAGTACATTGACTAGAAGAGAACACTAAAACCTCTCCATTTAGAGAGTTCTGTTCACCCTTGAGTGTTCTTCATTATCATGGCATTCTCTTGGATGTGGTTTAAATCTGGTTTTAATAACCCTCAGATTCTTTCTTTATCCCTTTTCTTTAGTAACTATTTTATAGACAAAAACTGACACTGAAACATTCCTGATGTAGAGATACTTTGGTAATTCAACTTCATAAAATTGAGAGACATTTTGGGGTTTGAAAGGGAAAAGTTCTGGAAAGATGAGCAAGTGTTAAAGAAGTTGACCAGACAACTATAATTTAAGGGGAAAAACTTGCATTTTAGGCAATGAAGACTTTGCTCTTGTGAAGTGTATTCAAATGAACTTATTTGTCACAGAAGCTGAGTAGAAAAGAAATATGTAAGTGGAGATGTTTGAAGAAAGATGAGTCTGTAGCTCTAGCTGGAGGTTAATGCCACAATAGATCAGCAAGCCACCATCATTAAAACACCATTCCTGGTCTTTTCCTGGCTCAGATCCCAGCACTTATAAGGATACTAGAATGCAAGAGACAAATCATGTGCCAAAATTCTCCTTGGGTTGAAAGAAAGGAGGAATTTTCTCCTCTGGTAAATGGCTGAGATAGTAATTTCATGGAAAGATGGAAATCAGACAGCCTTGTGATGTGGCTGAGATCATCTGAACTCTGAGATATTTAAAGATAACTTAAAAGGTCACATGTAGTAGTTTTTTGGGCATGGAGTTCACAAGTGGAAAGCTTTCTTCCACGGTGGAGTAGCAGGGTTTGCAGGATGGGAAAACTTAGGTGACAATCTACATACTTCTGGATTCATCTTCAGTACTCCCATCCCTCTGAAAAGTAGTGGAGGAGTAAAACATGATCTGCTGAGCTGCATGAGCATTGTAAGTGCAAAGATGTTGAGCCAGCAATGTGCTGTTGTGAGGCCCAGAGGTGCAATGGTCTCTTGGGATGCAATGCAAAGAGTGGCAGGTCAGTGGAAGTTCCACTCCTCCTCTACTCTGCCCTAGTGAGGCCACATCTGGGGTACTGGTTCCTGTTCTGGACACCCCAGTTTGAGAGAGAGGGAACAACAGGAAAGAGTCCAAATGGAGATTATCAAGATGCTGAGGGACTGGAATGTTGCTGTGAGGAGAGGCTGAGAGACTTGGGGCTCTTTAGCTTGGAAAAGAGGAGACTAAGGGATCCTCTCAATACTGATCAATTACTAATGGGTGGGGAGTAAGAATGTGGGGCCAGACATCCAATTGCTAGGCACAGCTGAAAAATGAGGGGCAGCAGGCACAANTCAACATCTCTCTTGAATTGAGGGGCCCAGAACTGGACACAGCACTCAAGGTGTGGCCTGACCAGTGCTGAGTAGAGGGGAGTAGTTTTTTACCTCTGGAGAGATTCCAAACCCACCTGGAGGTTGTGATCCTTGGCAACCTGCTCTGAGTGACTATGCTTTAGGATGGTGGTTGGTCTAAATGATCTCCAGAGGTCCCTTCCAACATCCCTCCCCATGCTTTGATTCTGTGATGTGAATCCCAAGCCCCTGTAGGATGCAACTCTGTGTATGCCTATAGTCACCTTGACCATAGTGTCAAAAGGTAGCCTGTAAAAAAAAAAAAAACCAAACCAAAAAACCCAAAACACCTTGTTGATACCAAATACAACAACTCCCCCCTAAAATTAGCCAGCTTTTCAATCTTACTAAGCCACAAATAACCCTTTAGCAGGAAAAAAGTAATCTGAAACCGAATTGTTATAGCACAACTGTTTTGTTACTGGTTTTGTTGGGTCAGCTCAAGGACACCAAACAAGCACAATGGAGTTCTCATCAGAATATTCTTCTGGGTGCATATGCCTTGAATCTAGTAGCTGATGGGTAAAATGCCTTGCTACATCACTGTAACTATTCCCTGGTGGTTTTTTTTCTTTTGTTCCCCTCTACCACTCAATTATGAAGTGATGAACACTTGCAGAAGGCAGAGCACAGCCACTTTATATTCCAGGACTAAAATAAGCCTCTTGGCTTGCAGTATTTCACCAAGTTTGACACTTTCTTTGCAATAAGTAGGTTAATAATGATACAATAAAGCAATTTTTTATGGTAAAGGTGGGATAATATATTGCCTTTGCATGGGAAATGGCAAGTGGCTATAGCATCTCTTTACTGACAGTTATAAACTGATCCTGGGCACATGCTAATTGATTTGTTTCAATTTAAATCCAATTTATCTCCTTTAGGGGAGATGAAAAAGGAAGAGAGAAGGGTTCATTTAATTCTAGAGAGTGAAATTCATAACATGTAAACTATATCTCTACTTTAAAAAGTGATTTTGTTATTTATACAGAGATGTAGTATCTGAGTGATTAAATTAATGGTTTCAAGGCAGTGATGAGGAAATTGCTGGTTTTGTTATACTGCTTAAGTGCTAATAATTTTATGATACTATTATTGCAGCTCACCCCCAAGTTTATGAAATCTTAGCATCCCATGAAAGTGAGGTTTTTTCAATCAGAAAACTCCAACAACAACAAAATCTTCCCTACAAGTGTTTTGGCCTACAGCAGTAACCAGAATCACAGAATGGTAGGGGCTGGAAGGGATCTCTGAAGATCAAGTCCAACCCTGCTGCCAAAGTAGGTTCACCTAGAGAAGGTTACACAGGAACACATCCAGGTGGGTTTTGAATGCCTCCAGAGATGGAGACTCTTTCATCTCTCTGTGCAGCTTGTTCCAGTGCTCTGTCACCCTTAAAGAAGTTTCTCCTCGTGTTTAGATGGAACTTCTTATGTTCAAGTTTGTGCCTGTTGCCCCTTGTCCTGTCACTGGGCACCACTGAAAAAAGTCCTAAAGTTTCCTCAGGGAATCATCAGTGGAAGGAAAAAAATCATGAAATGGTTTGGGTTGGAAGAGACATCAAAGATCATCTAGTTCCAACCCCAAGACACTTCAGGAAGATCATGCCATAGGATTCCTGGTTGCAAGCAAAGCTATCTGAATTCTCACTTGAAATTAGATGATGACTTTTTCAGTCCAAGCAGAGTGTGCCCCAAAGCACACATCCCTTTTAGTATCAATGACTTGTTAGGGGTGATGTGAAAAGGACCTTTTTGTCTTTAATCTTGTAATCCAAAGATGATAGACCATGGTTGGAGAGATGCCCAGCAGGGAAAGGCTTGGGAGTGTTTATTGATAACCAACTGAATGAGTCCAGCTGTGCCTGGTTGGCCAAAAAAGCCAACATCATCCTAGCTTGGGTCAGGACTAGTGTGACAAGCAGGACCAAGGAGTGATTGTTCCCTTGCACTCAGCACTGGTGAGGCCATACCAGGTTCAGTTTTAGGCCCCTCACTCCAAGAAAGACATTGTGGGGCTGGAGTATGTCCAGAGAAGGGCAACAAAGGTAGTGAAGAATCTGGAGAACAGGTGTTGTGAAGAGCAGCTGAGGGAACTGGGGGTGTTTAGCCTGCTGGAAGCTCAGGTGAGACTTTCTCACTCTTTACAACTACCTGAAAGGAGGTTGTAGTGAAGTGGATGTTGGTCTCCCAAGTAACAAGTGATAGGATAAGAGGAAATGACATCACGCTGCACCAGGGGAGGTTTAGGCTGAGTATCAGTAACAATTTATCTATTGAAAGTGGTCAGGCACTGGAACAGGCTGTCCAGGGAGGTGGTGGAGTGACCACCCCTGGAGATGTTTAAAAAATCATGTAGGTATGATACTTGGGAACATGGCTCAGTGGTCATGGTAGTGTTGATGACTGGACTTGATCTTAGAAGCCTTTTCCAACCTTAATGATTCTATGTTTCTAAGTGTGACACTGATTTGTCCTCAACTCTTGCTGTGTAGAGCTCTTTCTTTGCTATTTTCCTTTTCCCCTCCTGTCTTTATCTTGCTCTGAACTCTCTGAAGCTTGCTAGCTTACCTCTAAGATCCCAAGTCAGGGATCTTCTCATAGCAAAGGACTCAGTCACCCTTTCTGCAACTTCATGGGATCTGAAGCCATCAGGTTTTCATTCCATCAGAGGAATAAGCTAAACATCAAGTATGCAAGTGTACACATTTAATTTGACTTTCAGGTCAGGTGTAGTTTTGCTTCATGTGGTGGAATCCCCTAAACACTTAACTTAAAGGTTAATCAGACCTGAGGCTGTGTCAGGGTTCATATAAGTGACTTATGTTAAGCTAAATCAGAAACCTCATCCACAGGTCAGCAATGCCAAGTTCAAGGTTCTGCACCTGGGTCAGGGCAATCCCAAGTGTGGCTTGAAACCAATCTCAAGGAGAAGGACTTGGGAGTATTGATTGATTGAAAAAACTCAACATGGGCTGGCAATGGTTGCTTGCAGCCCTGGTGGCCAACCATGTCCTGAGCTTCATCAAAGCAAGTGTGACCAGAAAGACTTGGGGAAGTAATTCTTCCACTCTTCTCTGCTCCCATGAGACCTCACCTGAAGTACTGCCTCCAGTTCTGCTTCACACAACACAAGGAGGACATCAAGCTGTTGGAGCAGGCCCAGAAAAGGGCCATGGAGAGGGCTGGAGCATGTTCCCTACAAGGACAGGCTGTGAGAGTAGTCTGTTCAGCCTGGAGAGGAGAAGGCTCTGGGGAGACCTTTATAACTGCTTTCCAATATCTGAAAGGGGTCTGCAAGAAAGATGAGGGGGGACTTTTTACAAGGTCTTACAGTGATAGGATGAGGGGGAGTGAGTTTAAGTTGAAAGAGTGGAGATCTAGACTGGATATTAGGAAGAAATTTTTTACAGTGAGGATGCTGAGACACTAGAAGAGGTTGCCCTCCCAGGCTCCTCCTCTGGAAGTCTTCAAGGCCAGATTGGACATGGCTTTGAGCAACCTGGTCTAGTGGAGGTGCTCCTGCCCATGGCCAGGGGGTTGATCTTTAAGGTCTCTTCCAACTGAAACTGTTTTATGATTTGGCCCTCTCTTTTCCCTCACATATCACACAAACTCAGGTCTGGATTTATGTAACTGTCCTTATTATTCATAAGTGTTTATTGAATAGTTTATCTGGCAGTAGACAGCCTGAGTCACCTGCTTTGGATCTGTATTTGTCACAAGGTTTGTGACAGGTCTAATCATTGAGGTTCTCAGCAGACTAATGGATAGCTGGAGACTGACAGTTGCAGGTTGGAATAATATAGATTTTGGATCTTTATATATTTAATATATTTATTTGTGTGTACCCAATTTCTTTCCTTTATCTCTCCTCTGCTCTCATGGTGCTCTTGCTGATCATTGAAACACCAAGCTAAGGAGTCACTTGATGATGCAGCCTCAATCTGTAATCAAATCCATGCTCCCCACTGCTGTTTTATTCTGAAGTGTTATTTCCACCTCCCTTTCCATGCATAATGCAGCGAGAAGACTGAAATGGTTCATTTGCTTTGATGCAAGATGAGAGTTCAGTAGAAGTTTAAAGTTCTTGGTACAGAAGAGTGCCTGGAATTACTGAATGAGAATTAACGAGGTTGGAAAAGACCTCTAAGATCATAGAGTCCAACCAATTGCCTAGCCCTTCTAATTACCTAAACCATGGCACCAAGTGCCTCATCCAGCCTCTATGGAATTATAGAATTCTTTTGGAGAAGACCTTGAAGGTCATCAAGTCCACCTGGCAACCTGAGACCATTATGGCCATTGAATCCAGTCCCAAAGTGCCATGTCCACACATTTCTTGAACAGCTCAAGGCCTGGTGTGGACTCCATCACCTCCCTGTGCAGCCAGTGCCTGACCATTCTTTCAGGAAAGAAAGCTTTCCTAATATCCAACACTCTGGTTGGCTTAGAGAAGACCTTATTACCATGTACCAGCACATCAAGGGTGGCCACCAGGAGGGTGTAAGACTCCTTTTGTACAAGAAGTCATATGGAAGAAAATGAGGGGCAATGGGTACCAGTTGCTCCTGGGGAGGTTCTGATTGGACTCCTGAAGAAAACTTTCCAGAATGAGAGCAGTCAGATGGAAAGTAGTGGACACTGGATGGTTTTAAGACTCAGCTTGACAGGCTGCTGGGCCATCTTATTTAAACTGTACAGCTATCTGGTTCAATCTTTCCAGATGATCCTTGAGGTCTCTTCCAACTTGGCATTCTGTGAAACTAAACCTCCCCTGCTGCAGCTCGAGGCAGTTTCCTCTAGCTCTATCACCTGATCCTAGTGAGAAGAGACCAACCACCACCTCCTCACTACAACCTGAAATTGACATTGGATGTTAGGAGGA
>WBNM01014507.1:292875-403083 GCA_013399055.1 Ramphastos sulfuratus | reverse complement strand
ATCAAATGTACACCTTTCACACCTGGAAACAAAAAATTCTCTGTTAACTTCCTTAGACTGTACTCAGCGGGGAGATGTTAGGCGTAGTGCCAGGGCCCATGGTGTACAGCTCAGGCTGTCCACGGAGGGCGAGGATCAGGTTGCCAGTGGTGCGTAGCACTGTAAGCACACATTGCACCACCTAGGGAAGCTTGAGGTGGCCTCCCTCGGAGTAAAACAGCCACTCCTCAGTAGTGTGATCTGGCTGGGCAAGCTCTCAGCACATCCTTCAAGCAAGTGTCATAGCAAGAGGATGTTTGAACTGGTTTGAACTAACAATGTGTAAAATTTCAGCAGACATGGATGGGGGAGAAGCCCACACCCCCAGCTCGTAGGTTGTGCTGTGCTTAGGCCCTGCTGTGGTGCTCTTTGTATCATACCATATTGGAGGTCTTCTGAGGAGCTCAGTCTGAGTGCAGGCTTCTCTTTCCCACCCAGCAAACCTCTAAAGCCTTCTTAGACCACAAATCTACGTCTTGCATAAAAACCCCAGTGGCTTGCCTGTGCACCAGAGTACAGCACATCTTAGTGCTTCAGAAATCATACAAAACACAGTGTGCATAAGAAAACCGGAGTCCAGAAGTGATAGCACACTGTAGTAGAGCACCTGTTAAAAAGTTGGTTCTGGTTGCAACTTTGCTATCTCGAAACCTGGCCCTCGGGAATGACTGTTAACAATTCGCTGACGCTATGAGAGCATAACAAGTCCAGAAGCAAAGATGCATTAAGGAGAACCTTTTCTTGATAAACTACTGTGGAAATGACTGGAAGGATTCGCACTTGTGCCTAGACAGCTGTCACTTCTCTGGAAATCTAATGCAGAATTCAGCGTTATCAGGCACCTCCCTCAGAAGCAGCAGAGATAATTCACTTCTCTGCTAAGCCCAGCTAGAAAACTCACTTTCTTTCCTAAGTCAAGTCCTGGTCTTCAGAAAGCAAAGCAAAGGGAAGCACCTGGAGCTAGCTGGGTACCTGTAGGAGACAGAGCCACGGCCAGAGAGACCCCTGAGAGCCACCTGTAGTCCCTCACCTGGTGCAGTACTCACAGCAGTGCCTTGGCAAAAAGGAACGGCCAGGTCTCCAAGGTATTGCAGGAGGTAGGGCAAAGCACAGGGAAGCGACAGGGGATACCCAGGGCCGTTTCTCACAGCGAGATCAGAAGGACTGGGCAGGCAGGGGAGACCTTCTCGTGCAGTGCTGTCTGTTTAGCGCATGCCTGGGGCTAAACCACGGCAGTTGCTCTGTCGCCTGATGACTCCTCAGCAGAGAAGGGGAGCTGGGCGGAGGGCAGTGCCTGGGCTGGCAGAGAAGCGGATGTAATGAAACGGCCGAACTGACGTTACCACTAGTGCCAGTAGCATCACACAGCTACACTGCTAGGTTTGCTGGGCTTTTCTTTTTCAGTTCCCGGTGGTTTTTGTTACTTGTCTGACCAGCGCGGCCGAGGCCCTATCAGAGCAGGGGCAAATGCGCCGCCCCCCCTGCCAGCGCGCCCCCTGCCGCGCGCTCCCGCGGCCACCCGGCGCCGCCTCCCCGGGCCGGGAGCTGTGCTCTCGCGAGAGGACGGAGGGCACAGTCTCTTCCGGCGGCGTGCTGCTGGGCCGGGCTGCGCTGGCCGCGATGGCGCTCTACAACTTCAAGAAGATCACGGTGGTGCCGTCCGCCAAGGTACGAGGCTCGCTGCCCCTTCCACTCCCCTCGGCGCCGCTCGGCGCGGGGCCGGCCCCTCCCGCCAGGCCGCGGCTCCTTCGCGCCCGTTCCCGTCCGCTTCGCCTTGCCGGCGTGGCCTCGGCCTTCGCCTGCTGCCCCTCCCGCGCAGACTCGTGGACTCGTCCTGTGCTGGTGCACCTGAGCCCGGCGGCCTGTGCCTTGGGGAAATTGGGGGAGCGGGGCTCTCGCCGGAGAGCGGCCATGCGTCCCAAGGAGAGACACCCGCGGGGGTGTCGGGGTGGTTCCCACAGAAGTCGGTCCCGGTTTCCAAAGGTCGTTCAGAGCGGAGTGCACTGCCGGTCTGACGAAGGAGCGGCAGGTTAACAGCGGTCCGGGGAGCTGCTGGCGGGGCGGGAGCTGCTGGGCAGCGCCGCTCGGCATGGCCTCGGGCGGGCCAGCCCCGCACCCGGGCTCTAGGTTGTGGGGAGCCCGGGGCCGCTGCTGGGGCAGGCTTGGACGGCAAGGCAGCTCGCAGTGAAAACCGAAGAGGGAGTGTGCAAACTGCTTGTTAGTGCCTGTGGACAGGAGCCTGTCTTAAAAGATAGGTTACAAGCCATGAGTGGTGGGTAAGATGTGATGTGCCTGCTCCTCTGCCAGAAAGAGTCACGGCTTTCCTTCTTGACGGTGTAGTTGATCGTGTTTCCTTGACTGCAGGATTTCATAGATCTGACGTTGTCAAAGACTCAGCGGAAGACCCCAACTGTCATTCACAAGCACTACCAAATCCATCGGATTCGACATTTTTACATGCGCAAAGTCAAATATACTCAACAGAATTACCATGATAGACTCACTCAGATCTTAACGGATTTCCCCAAATTAGATGTAAGTATTTCATCCTTTGATCATAGAGGAACTTTGCTTTCACTTTGATTCACTGCTTTTGATTGATTCCTGGTGGATTTTACTGGGAGTCATTTTAGGCAAACTGGCTCTGCAAAACAGCAGGTGCCTGCTAGGAGAAGAAGTCTAAACTATGTCCGTGGATGGCTGATGACAAATAAGTTTTATGAGGTTTTAGCTGGTCAGATGCATTTGCCAGAAGTTGCTGTTTAGTGAAGAGAAAGGAAGTGTGGAGTTGTGACAGTTACGTTGTGTCTACTTATTTCTTCATGTATGCAAATTGTGCTGTTGGTCAGTCTTTCCTAGACAGTATTTGTACAAAGAAATACCCAAATATATCACATTGCTTCCCATCTGCAGTTCCTCAGAACTTACTTTGACAACGTAAATATTGTTCTTGGACCCATAAAGGATGCATATAGCCTTAAACTCCCAGGAGCTTCATCTGGATCCATGTGTCCAGTGAGATTTTCGTAGGCAGTTTTTCACCAGTGCTTAAATTGTTAACTCGCAACCATTTTTTAGTTTTTCCCCTGATGTTTTCGTATCTGGTGAGTATTACTGCAATTCCCACAGATGTCTTTACGTGATGATAAACAAAATAAGTACATGAGTAGCTAAAATACTGTGTTTAAAAGATTGGAACGGAAGGTGCTGCTTCCTTGGAAAGCTGAAGGATTTATTTGGGCGTTGAAGAAACTCTTACCCAGTTTACACAGAATTTAATCTGTCACTCGGAAAGAGGAATTTGTGTTGGTGTTGTGTCAGTTCTGCAGGCTGCTTGCAGTTGATTGTTCTTTTTATAAAGCATTTCTAAGTTATCAGAAGCGAAGATGAAATGGAATCTCGGAATGAATGAGTCCAAGATAAATTTGCAGAATAAATTCAAAGCTAATAAGATTTATGCATTTAATGACCAAGCAGATTATTTTTGTACGTAAGATGCTTATGAAGACAGCTTGGCTTATCATGTCATTTGTGTTGCTGTACTGGAGAAAAGAAAAAGAAACTTAGCTGCCAAGAAAGAGTACTTTTAACCAGGGAAGATATGAGGCTGATTTTTCTTTTATGCTTTTGTTTCAGGATATTCACCCTTTTTATGCAGATTTGATGAATATTCTCTATGACAAAGATCACTATAAGCTGGCTTTGGGACAGATTAATATTGCCAAGAACCTAATTGACAAGTAAGGGGCGTTAGTTTCTTCACTTTCTCGCGTGGCTGCGTGCTTGCTGGCTCATGCCTCCTTTCCGTCTCACAGCGTGGCTAAGGACTACGTGCGGCTGCTCAAGTACGGCGACTCCCTCTACCGCTGCAAGCAGCTGAAGCGCGCCGCGCTGGGACGCATGTGCACTATCATCAAGCGGCAGAAGCAAAGCCTGGAGTATTTGGAGCAAGGTTGGTGTCGCAAATAGGCTAAAGTGAGGTGTGTGGGTTGGCTCTACAAGCTGTTCTTGCACCCAGTGATGGTGCTTAATACAGAATAGACAGGCTCACAGAATGGCAGGGATTGGAAGGGAACTCCAGTGGTCATCCAGTCCAGTCCCCCTGCCAGAGCAGGGTCACACGGGTGGATGTGTGAAAGTCTCCACAGAAGGAGGCTCCACAGCCTGTCTAGGTAGCCTTGGTCCAGGGCTCCAGCGCCCTCACATGGAAAAAGTTTTTCCTTATGTTTACATGGAATGAGAAACAGAAATAGTTTCAAAATGCCCAAATACATAAGAGTTTATTTTTAAATGAATTAACTTGCTCTTTGAAAACTCTTCAAGTTTTATGGTATTATTTACAGTTGTAAAACATTTTTCTTGGCCTAGAAGTCAGAGCCATGGCTTTATTTATAGTTAATCTTTTTACCATTTCAGTGCGACAACATTTGTCTCGTTTGCCAACCATCGACCCCAACACACGAACGCTTCTGCTGTGTGGCTACCCAAATGTTGGGAAGTCCAGCTTCATAAATAAGGTATGGTGGGCTTGGGGTTGGGTTGGGTTTTTTTTAATTGGCTTTTTGTTAGGTTGGTTGGCTGGGTTTTCTTTTTCCATGTGTGTGGGGTTTGGTTTGGTTTGGTTGTTTTTATTTCAAAAATAATGCTGAGACACCACTAAATTTTAAAGAAGGTAACATTTGAACTATGTGATACCATTGGGGTACTGCCCGATGTGAACAGTATCAAATAAAAAAGTGTGAGTAGAGGTTGTATGAAATTCTGGATGGATAAGTGGAAAATTACGATAGATTTCTCTCTCAAAAGTCATTCTTTCCCAAAACAGCTCCTATCCATTATCATAATTTCTGGCAGATAAGTGCTTGCAGCAAAGCCAGAATGACCATTTTTAGCTATTTCTCTTGCAAAGTAAGGGTATTGTTCTGATACGCTGCTGGCAACTTCAGGGAACTGTCAGTAAATGTGTGTGGACCAACCTTGTTCTTAGGTTACAAGAGCAGATGTGGACGTGCAGCCTTACGCCTTTACCACCAAATCTCTCTTTGTGGGACACATGGATTATAAGTATCTGCGTTGGCAGGTGGGAGCTATGAGCGTTTTGCATTTCCTTTAAAGAATTACCTGGTTATAGTCTGGTTTGCCATTTCTCAGGGAGTTGTATTTTTGGGTCTAGAGGCACTCTCTGAGAGCTGCTGTGCAAGGTGCCAAAACAGGGCAGCAGTCAGAATGTGTTCTAAAAGTGTATGTCCAGTGTGTTCTCGGTTTCAGAGAAAGGAGAAATGGAGTCACTGCCTGAAGTCAGCTTGCTTTTGTCACTGTCCAATTCTGGGCCAGGGCTTCCCCTGCTTGTTCAGTACAGAGTGTTGGTTGTTCTGAAACCTCATTCTTGTGCCATTATTCCACTCTCCAGTTCTCAAGCTGGCCGAGTTTACAGTGTTAGTTGTGACTGAAAGGGTCCATCTTAAAATGGACAGTATTGACCAGCAATCGGGCACACGTCCTCCAGTAGTTTATCAGTTATCCTGGGCTAAAGCCTGTCTGAGTTATGTTACTTTTAGGTAGTAGATACTCCTGGCATTTTGGATCATCCCTTGGAAGACAGGAACACCATTGAGATGCAGGCGATAACTGCACTGGCTCACCTGCGTGCTGCTGTGCTGTACGTGATGGATGTGTCCGAGCAGTGTGGCCACAGCCTGGAGGAGCAAGTGGAGCTCTTTGGAAATATTAAGCCCTTGTTTGCTAACAAGGTAGGTTGAGTTCACCTGCTTAATTCACCCCAGCTTTTTATAACATGATAACTTCAATTGGGATTATTTTTTTTTTATTCTCTTTTCTGTTAGCCACTTATAATTGTTGCAAACAAATGTGATGTGAAGAGGATTGCAGAGCTTCCTGAAGAGAGTCAGGTGAGACTTCTCTCACCTTTCTCTCTGTCTTCTGACACTTACAGACATACAGTGCACAGGTGTCCTGGGCAGCTGCCATTTGTACTGGGCAGAAACTTTCACATGATCATTTCTGTAACTCTTCAATGGAAGGTAGCTTTCTGGGTCTTTCCCCATGTCTTCTTTAAGTACTGTCTAATCTGTGTCCTTGCCTGAATATCATAAACGCTAACCAGAAAGTAAGTCCTTAAGTGGTTTTGGAAATCTCTGGTGTGGTGAGAACTTGCAGTTGGTGCTGTAGTTGGAAGTGGAACTGAATAGCCTTGTTCAGTAATCATTTCAGGAAGAGTTTGGAGAAAGCACCAGACTGAGAGATGTTGCTGAAAAGCTGCAGTGCAAGGTCCCACTGGGCAACAGGTTCTGTATGTGCAGGGCTAATCCTTTTCTGTCTGCAAGTTCAGGGACATTGTCTTGCTTGTTTTCTTCTCTTTTTTGGTTCTTATGAGTCCTTTGTAGGTGGCTTTTAGAAAGCAGCTCTTTGCTTTACAAGAAGGAACAGGTTAAGCAGAACTGTAGCTGTAAAGTGTGTGTCATCTTTTCAGAAACCCACTGATGAAGTAGTAACAAGTTGCACACATGGATGTTGGATTCAGGTTTCTGTTCTTACTGCATCCGTGTATTAAGAAATAGGCAGAATTTAATTCCTTGGGATAATGTTTCTGTTTCAGAAAATATTTGAAACTTTTGAAGCAGAGGGATTTTCTGTAATAGAGACAAGTACTCTCACAGAAGAAGGTGTAATGCAAGTTAAAACAGAGGTAAGTCTCTCTTTGCTCCCTTTCATTCTGAATGAAGAGTTTTGGCCTCATTTGTAAGAATGTCAAACTGTGCATTATCATCGCTTATTTTAAGCATGCTGTCTTTATAGCCTCTTGACCCTCACTGGACTTGGGTGCAAGTAGAAAACTATAAAACATATTAACAAACCCCAACTGGTGCATGTTTCCCGAGTCTTGTTACTTTCTATTGTCAGCTCATTGTGAAAAATAATTTTTGCTGTCTTAAGAGCTAGGGAGAGAAGAGATTAGAGAGAAGATGAGATGTGAAGCTAGATACTTGGGATTTAAAGCTTGCTGTGTCTTTATTGAATCAGGAAGGCTTCATCCACAAGGGGCAATGGGAGGAAGTTGAGGCATAGGATGTTCCACGTGAACCTGAGGAAGAATTTTTTCACTGTGAGGGTGACAAAACACTGGAACCAGCTGCCCAGGGAGGTTGTGGAGTCTCCCTCTCTGGAGATATTCAAGAACCGTCTGGATGCATTCCAGTGTGAACTGTTCTGGGTGATCCTGCTCTGGCAGGGGAGCTGGACCAGATGAGCTTTTGAGGTCCTTTCCAGCCCCTGATATTCTGTGATTCTAATGTTGTCATGTGCACTTTCAGGCTTGTGACAGGCTGCTGGCCCATCGTGTTGATACTAAAATGAAAGGAAATAAAGTGAATGAAGTGCTGAACAGATTACACTTGGCCATGCCAACCAAAAGAGATAACAAGGTAGGCTACATGTTTGCTCTTTTTAGTGTGTTTCTCAATACTTCTTGAGTAGGGTAAAAACTCTCTGATCTCAGCATGTGAAGAGATTAATATCATGAAATTTACTGATTTTTTTTTTTTTTTCATCTGTAACTGCCTTTGCTGGGCTGAGAGTCAGCTTGGGGATTCATATGCTTTAGGAGTACATTACTCAGCAGTGGTTACTTTGAATCCATTCTTTTTGATAATACTCTAACTTCTGCCTTTTTCCTCGGGGTGGGTTGTTGCCGTCACTCAGGAGCGGCTGCCTTTTATACCTGAGCGAGCTGTAGCACGTAAGAAACGCATGGAAGTGGACACGCCCAGGAGGAAATTGGTAAGTGGCATCTCTTGATTAGGAAATTAGCAGCTGGGTTTTAAATGTGCTGCACTGGCCTGTAGATTTGAAGTTAGATGGTCTATAAGGCTACTTGTCTTTGCAGGAGAGAGATCTTGAACTTGAAATGGGAGACGATTATGTTTTGGATCTTCAGAGTAAGTATTGTGTAAAAATCAATATTACTCTTAAGCAGTAAAGTTTGGCTGTTTCAGTCTGAGGGAGGAATACCTAAAGCTGACTCCTTCCAACTAAGTACCAGTGCACCATTGTTGCATGCTGTCCTTGACTTCTGTTCCAGAACCAGTGATCTTCAGTGGCTGCTCCTTGTTCTGGAGTGTCTCTCACTTTTCCCTGTGGCAGAATCACAGATGTACAAAGCCTGCTCTGATGACCCGAGTGATATTTTTTTTTTTTTTTTTTTTTTTTTTTTTTTTTCTCCTTTTTTTTTTTTAATCTTCCACTCTGTATTGCATTACTTGTTAGTTCTTGATGCTCCCTTTGTTAAGGGAGTGTTGGTGTGAGAGAGGCTGCATATACTCTGCTTCTGCTGGATCGTGTTGTTACTGAGCAGTATTTGGCGGTAGGGAGGACATCAGGAGTATTTGTGAACATGTCAGAGATGCTACCAAGTTCTTGCCACTTAGGGATATGGCTCTTTCCATATGATTGGGATCTGAGTGTTTTCTATCATTGGATATTCTTCGAAGTTATTTTTATCTTTTTATTAACCTCTGTTACGTGTTTTTAAGAATACTGGGACTTGAATTCATCTGAGAAGTACGATAAGATACCAGAGATCTGGGAGGGTCATAATATCCTTGACTACATCGATCCAGATATAATGAGAGTGAGTTTTCCCATTGTTCTTTTTACACTGTTTTTGCATCTTTATGCCTTTACTTGTAGATTAAAATCAGTGTGCTGTGAGAATGAGTTCTTTTGTGTTGTCTGCACTTGCTGGCAGGTGCTGTGTTCTGAGTGATCAAGGGCAGAGTTTCAGAAGAATGGGAAATCGCTCTAACTTGTCAGAATGATGATGATCTGATTTTTTTTTTTTTTTCCATCCTAAAATAGGAAATTTGAAGAAGTCAGATTTCTTTACTCTTTGATTTGCAGCCAGAAGGAATGCAGCCATAAACTTTATATATTATTGATAATATGAAATTCACCCATCACATTTATGGTGTGATGTTACAGGAAATGGACTAGCTTGTCAATTTATAGCATTATTTAATAAGCAGTGCTCTTATTTCATGCTGGTTGTTAAGGAGAAGTAATGAGTGCAGACTTCAGAGCCTGCTAGTTATGCATCTGGGTTTGTCTGAACTGCTCATGTTCCAGACTCATGCTAAATGCAGAAAGAGAAAGGGTTTTTCAGCCTGTGCTGCTAGAATCAGCATGGTTAACAGTACAGTACATCTGCATTCCTGCAGTGGGGAGCTTTGGGGCAGTCACACAAACCATACTGTGATCAAGTCAGTCTGCATAGCAGCATGCCCAATAGGTTCACAGTAATCTGCCCCACCAGCTGCATTAAGTGTGGCTCGAGGATCCACGCTCAAGTAATGTTGTTCTGTGGAGGGTCTGCAAGCTGTCATGGCCCTGGACACTTCATTTTTGCATGGTTGAGGACTACAAGTCAAGGATTTAATGATCACCTTGATTTTCATTTCATCTGTTCAAAATCTAAGAAACTGGAAGAGTTAGAGAAAGAGGAAGAGCTGAGAGAAGCTGCTGGAGAATATGACAGTGAGCCAGAAAGCGAAGATGAAGAAATGGTGGAAATCCGACAGCTGGCACAAAAGATCCGAGAAAAGAAGAAGCTGAAAATCCTGCAGTCAAAGGAAAAGGATATTCATGGCCCAAGGATGCCTAGAACAGCTAAAAAGGCAAGTGCAGGGCACTGCAACAAATTCTTGCTGCTGTGCAATAGCTTCACAACAGCATAGCAGCACTGACTAGTGGAACCCATCTGTTTGGCCCCCTCCATTGATGACTTCTTCCCTCTGTCCTCCTAGGAGTTGTGGTCACTGCTCTGGTTGTGGAGGGGCGGTAGCCATTTCTCCTGTGACCAGTCCAGGACAATTGCAGTGTGGTAAACTGATAAGCAGACATCTGAAGAACATGAATGTAGCTGATTTTGTACCCAGTATTTCTTATCTTCCCCAGAGGGGTGCCTTGTGGGAGAGAAGGCAACTAAAATACCTCTGTTACCTGCCCCCTAGAAAAGGAACCTTTGGGGAAGGTCTTTAAGGAATACTGGGACCTTGCAAGCCTGTGAAGAGGGATTTAGGAGTGAAGAGAATCAAGGTGCAACAAATTAAATGTGAAGTTATGGCCTTGATTACCTGCTTGTGGGATGTGCCAAAGGAATAAACATGTGGTGACTTGATAGGGCTGTGGCATCCTAAGACAAAAAAGCAAGATGGAGGCATGTTTTTTTGAAAGGTCTCTTAGTAACGGCTGTTTTTCTAGGTCCAGAGGAAGGTGCTAGAGAAAGAAATGAGTGATCTTGGCCTCGACATGACTAACAAAGACAATGTAAGTTTTTGCTGATTGAGCACAAGGTTTATCTGGAGGAGATGGATGTCTTTGAGCAGACTCTGTTACAGCTGGCACAAGAGAGATGGGGACTGTTAGGGAGAAGACGGGAAACTCAGGTGAGGCAGTTGGTGCTCAGTGTTCAAAACATTGAGTAGGCTGCAAATGTAAGCTAACATCTATCAAAATTTGGTATTTGTGCACTGCTTTGAGGGCAGCTGGCATCTTGAGGTGTAAGGCAGCTAAAATGTGTCAGATACGGATTTGCCTTTGAGACTGCCTTCACCTCGTTGGAAATTAACACCAAAATCCATTTTGTCCAGCAAACGCTGCAGGCTTCTGGCTGCCTAGGCCTTCAGACCTTGAGTTCTTGAGCTGAACAAGGAGGTGGGAAACAGGGAATGTCAACACGACCCATCCAAAGCAAGCATTTCTGCTTCTCAGAGCTGATATGCCATGTTGATTTCAGTGCTCTCAGTGAAGAGCAATGGAATTGCTGTGCTGTAGGATGACGTTTCCATGTCTGACATTCTGTGAACAGGACACTAATCAGAGTAGGTTTCTTCATTGCCCTTTTGCCGTTGCAAAATTGCCACAGTATCATTATCCATTAATTTGTCTATCTTTTTATCTACTGCTTATGAAACTGTTCAGAAAAAGCAGGAAGCTGGAGTTGGTAATTTTGAGAACAATCTGCTAACTCTGGCTGAAATGTGCAGACTGCTGCAGGGTGGAAAGGCAGCGACCAAGGGCTGACAAGGGCTTGGTGTCACAGCAGCCTACCTGCAGTGCTTTTTACGAGCCCGATCCAAAGTGGAGCACGCCTGAGCTGGTGGTTCCTGGGCTGGTGGCAAAGGTGATGTTGTGCATTTCAGGCACATTACATGAGAAGGTCCCGCAGTGCTACAAGGAAACGCAAACGCGATGAGTCCGAAACCCCCAAGTCTGTGGCGCGCAGCCGCAGCTGCTCTCGCACACCGCGGGACGTGTCTGGTCTTCGTGATGAAAAGGTTTGTTCAAGATACTTAACCTCTATAGCAAGTGGACCCTCACAGTTGTGCTCAAACCAGCTTCTGGGAAACTTCATGCTGGGCTGGCTAGGTTTGTGCAGAGTTCATCTTTCTTCTCTTTGCAGCTTCATCTTAGTTCACCTGAATTCTGTACTTCAAGTTCATTCTTACCAACAGCACAGACTAAGAACATTTTACATTTTGTCTCTTTAAGTGCAAGTGCAAAGGGAAAGTTCTACAAACTGTGGAGTTCTGCCTTCAATGAGACAGGAATTCAAAGGCAGTGCCATCAGATTTTAAGCTTTCTGGAAAGAGAAGAGGCTTGCTAAGGAGGGCTAGAGTGACTCGCAGTTGTACTGTTCTGGAGTTGCAGGTGGTGGCAGATGTTGGGTGTCAGTGTCCTTGTTAAAATCATCTAGCTTAGTGGGGTTTCTGAAGGGTGAAGCTACTTACCTGAGTGACTGAGGACCTAACTCTGCTCATCTGTGTTTAAATAGATGGTGAAGAAGGTCAAGACTATGGCAAAGAAAGCTCAAAAGAAAATGAATCGCCTGGGCAGGAAGGGAGAGGCAGACAGACACATATTTGACTTGAAGCCAAAACATCTGCTGGCTGGAAAGAGAAAATCTGGTAAAACACAGAGAAGATAAGTGGTCCTCCGGATTAAGACTAATTAAAACTGAGTTCATTAGAACTAATTTCTGGTCCTGTCTTCCTTTTTAGTAACAGTGTTTTAAAAGTGCTTGAAGCTCAGAAAGGGAAAGTTCCGAGTCCTCATCTTGCAGTTGTAATACCATGAGAGGTTTGTCAATACCAGTGGTGGAAACCATCACTAAACAAACAAAAATACTTCCATTTGCTTACCCCTGACTTCCCTGTAGAAGTAAAGCATTCAAAGTGCTGTGTAAAGCTAGACTTAAAGTTAGGCTAAATATAGGAAAGTGAAGCATTTGTAATGAAGCTACTCTCAGAAATAAAGATGCACAGCTTTGTGAGGTGCTGCAGCAGTGAGGCCTGGGCTGCTGTGTTTGTTAGCTCTGAGGTACAGTGAGGGATGAGTTCACGTTGCAGGTGGAGGTTGAGTTTGGTGGGAAAGTAAGGGGAGCCTGGCAAGTACTGCACAGTTGGTGTTCATGCACTGTGCCAGTCTGGAGTGAAGGAGAAATGCTGCTGCTTGAATCAGCTAAATAGTAACTGAAGCAGCAGAAGGGTTTGCAGCTTTGGGACTGACCCAAAGCAGCATGGGCAGAGGAGGCTGTAGCTTGAAACTTCCACTACTGCAGGTTGTTATTTCAGATATGCAGAAAATGAGGATCAGACTTGAAATTCTTTTGCCCTGGGTTTCATGGCAGCTACTCTGCTGTCACCTTCTGCCTGGGAAGACGTTTTCAGAAGCTTATAGACAAAACTTCTCTAGTCAAGGCAAAACATCTTGTCAAATGTGACACAGTGGCTGTTTGTCCCCATAATAGGTAGAGCTTGCCTAGATGAGTATAAGTGATGCATTATGAACGTGCTGCCCAAACAATGCACTTTGGAAGATTAAACTTGAGTTGTTGTTAAAAACAACCAAAAGACCCAAAAAGGGAAGAATCCTTAAACTGTTCTCTTAAAACTTTTGAATACGACAGCAGAGTAACTTCAGAAGTGTTGAGATGCCAGCTTTAGCATGTTGGAGCACTGTATAGATCCCTGTTCCCTTCATCTGCTCCATGGAATAAATTCATATAAAAAAACCTAACAGGGATGCAGCAAAGTTCAGTGACAAACTCCTTCCATGTCACAACTTGTCAGGGATTTTGAAGAACTGTTTGAAGAACTTTGCTTTCGGCTCCGAGGCAGTGTTTGACATCAGGATCTGCTACTCCTGCTCCGAGCTGGCTCCACTACAAACCCAGACCTCTGCTAAAACAAATGTCTGCCCTGCTGCACCCCCTATGGCTACAGTGGCCTTCAGCAGGCCTGGTGGTGTTTACAGTGCAGTGATGTCATCGTTCTCCAGGTGGCTTAGCCTCTGGAAAGAAAGTTAATGGTCCCAGCTTTTAGTTCAGGTATTTTAATCATGGTCTTGCCTTTAAGGTAATCCTTGATTTAAAAAGTATTCCAGCTCTTTTCCAAGGACTCTAATAGAGGGCTGGTTGTGTTGAACTGAGGAGAGCATCACAATTCCTTCACCCACTGCTACTTCAAGACAATCCTCAGGTCACCATACAACAAAATTAGTTCTAGAAGCCTGAACCACTGAACCGCTAGAGCTGCTGGCATGTAGGAGCCTCAGTGCTGCCCCTTGATGCTGGGATAAGAAGCATCCTAACCACTGGAAAAATGAATGTAACCTTGAAAGCAGACACAGAGTAGTTAAACCAGGGACTACACATACAGGGGCAGTGTGGTAGGAAGAATGTCCTATTTCATGAAGACAACTCTGGGAGAAGGCAAGGTAAGAAATCTTAAGCTGAGTGATCTGCTAACAGAAGACAAGCTTTTGGAGGCAGGGGGGAAACCAAAAGTCTTTAATCCAAACTGACACCCTTCATCACTTACTTGCTTTAAAAAGCCTTCATCTGGCTTGTTACTAGTGACTGCAGGGTCAAAAATGATTAGCTCTTGCACTCTGGCACTTCTGGTTAACTGAAATTAAGATCTGATAGAAGCCTATAAACTGTGAGCCTTCAGTCTTGAAGTTCAAGGGTTTAGAGTTGTCCAGGACTTTGGCAAGACTCACAGTAGACGCTGCAGGGAAGTAAGCTTGGATCAAGATGCCTGTGTTTTCCAGAAGCTAGAGAGCCACTGGTGCAATGTCTCCACAGGCAGGCTACTGCCAGTGTCTGACGTACCACAGGCATCTGGCATAATTAGCCATCATTTTCCAGGTAGAGATGTGGAGTCACAAACTAACCAGAGACAGGGGGTGGGGCTGGAACCCAAACAACCCCTCCAGTGTTTATTACCTATGGTAACACTGCAGTGCTTCCACCCCAGCCTTGGCCTACACCAACCACTCCCTTACTTAAGCTTTTATATGTTTGGTTATAGGGTACAGCACCTGAAGAGATTTGCTTTCTGCAATTCAAATCATCCTGATTGTTAAATTAATTGTTTGGGTTTACTATTCAGGCAACTAGCCTTGGCATTCATGCAGCACACAAACCCATGTCACCACTTTTCAGAAGGTGCAGTGACGTACAGCTGGGATCAGCACAAGCAGATGAGCTGGGGAGGAGCTGCCCCAACTCCCTTGCCAGGGTGCCCAGTTGGGCAAGGAAGGAACAGCAAGCTTGGCACACACGGGACGGCATCTTCTGTATCACACCAGGTAATGGAGAAGAGGAACGTGGGGTTTCTTATGTTACTGTTACCATTCTGCATGAGATTAAGCTTAACTCACCCAAGAGGAACAGGGCTTAAGGGGAAGAGGAGAGAAGAGAAAAGCATCAGCCCCAACCATCTCTGTACAAAGCCGTTACAGGTGCTCCAGGATCACTTTTGTGACTCGAGTCACTAGCTCCCCTAGTGCTAAGGAGACAGCTCAGCAGTGCCAGCCCTTCCCCCAGCCCATTACAGCCTGTGTATTTTCTCATGGTCAACAAATTTGTTCAGGTTAGCCAAGTTATCCCACCACTTAAAGAGAAAGGTCTCTGCAATTAGCTTAAACCATGGGGTAATCTTCACTTCATTTCTGGAGGCTTTGTCCAAGAGCTGCTTCAGTTCTTTCTGTGTCACGTAGCAGTAGCTTTGGATCTCGTTGGGGTCAGGGTTCAGTGTCACATCCTTCTGTACAAATAAGATGTAGTCTATCTCGTGTTCACCCCAGATCCTGTCAGACTGGGCCTTGTAGTGGATTCGTGTCAAGTAGGAGATGTCTTCTGGAGGTACCTACAACCAAAACCTTGTCAGAACAGCTGCCCTGCTGGGCACCAGCAGAACTGCCAGCTCTCCCCTCTTCCTTGAGCACACCCCACAGAGTGCACTGCACTGTGCTGCCTCACAGGGAATTGCTAGGAACAATAAATGACTTGCAGTCTGGTGACAGCAGCTGCACAGCGTTTCCCTAGTCAGGCTCACTCCGGGACACCCTTGAGTGGATTTCTCCTCCACAGGAAGTTTTAAAGCATGTTTCCCAGACCTTGAGGCAACTCACTGCAGTGCTGATCAACACAGCTCTTACCTGCCAAGGAGAAGACCTGACAGCTGCAAGGCCAGAGCTGGTGCTGACAGACCACACATAACCCTCATCTATCAGGCATCTGTGCAAGCTGCAGACCAGGGAACTGATTCTGGGGATAGCCTAACCAACGGCAGGTTGCTTCTCTGTCCACGACACAAATGTTCTTAGTTACTAACTGCAGAAAGATTTTTGCCGTGAGCTTCCTTAAGGCAGCTTTGCTGTGCTCTCCCAGGCTGCCCCTAGAGGCTCTGGGAGAAACGCTGCATGCCCATCAACGCTACAGGAAACTTGAGACTGCAGAGGGACTTGCAGATGGATGGTGGCAGAAGCTCAGTGATGCTCTCCAGGACCACCCATCCTACAGACAGCATACGGTGCCCTGCCTGCAGCCTGGAGGAAGGATAGCAGCCTGGGCAAGCAGAACGGCCCAGGCAGGCAGCCCTAAAGCAGTAACCATTACAGTAATTTACTCTTGGGCACTGCAATATTCTGAAACACCACTCAGCACCATCAGCTTCTGACGCTCTGCAATCTAGATGGAGTAGTCTCAAATTCACTAAGTTCTCTACAGCTCTTCAGGTTTCATGCTGACCCTGCCTGCCGGACACCGTCAGTCTATGAACTGGCAAACCTTGGCAAGAATTCCTCTCTCTCCCTCCTTCCTTTACCTGCTCCACAGGAATTCCTAACTCTGCTTTCAGACGTCTCTGTGCTGCTCTCCGAACGCCCATGGCATTGTTTTCTTCCAGTTCTAGTGGATGGCTTAGAGGATGACTGCAACAAGTGTTGGTGAAACAATCTGCAAGAAGTTTGTATCAGCGCATTTTTGACATGTACAAGGTACTGTGAAAAAGACAACCCAGCCCCCCACCCCACCCCAGCCCTGGAAATCAACCCAGAGATAGATGCAGGACAGCTGCTCAGCACTTCACAGCCTCCTTTCTCTTTTGTAGAGATCACCTCTACTTTTCTTTCTGTATTTTGCAACAAGATTTGCCTGTACCAAATACTGCTAGACACATCAGTGTCTCCATACATATAAACCCCATGCATGCTCATACCCAAGAGAGCATCTACTCAGAGAGGCAGTTTGGAAAGCACCAATTAAAGTGATTTAGGGTAGTTTATATGCAATAGAATATTGAAAAGCCTTCCAGAGCTTCAAAACCAGCTGCCAGGCAGTAGAAGTAAATGAACAGTTTGTGCTTGTGTTGTAACAGACCCTCTCTACACTCTGTGTCTATTGCAAATAGCTTCTCAGCAATGCAGAGTAACTCCGTTTGCCCAGCCTGTAGCATCTAAAACAGTCAGATTACCCACAGGCTAAGCTTGAGCATTAGTCAAGGAAGAAAAAAAAACAAATCTACAAACCCTAAACCCTAAAAGATTCCCTTGGAAAGAAAGAAAAGGTCAGTTTTCCCCAAGTTAGAGGATTAGAAACACCTGAAGCTGTTTTCCATCTGAAATTCTGAAATAGAAAGATTTCTGCTTCCTCTCATATGTCTGATATAAGCAGTGATTCTTCCATTCAACTTATCTTTGTGCTTCTCCATTTGCACTTGATAGCCATAGTTTGGAGTCTTCAAAACGCATGCACTACAGAGCCTGCCCAGCGTCTCATTCCTTCTGTAGTTAAGGAAGTTGAGACAGCCACAGATAAAGGTCTGCAGAGCTCACTGAAACACAGCACAGCTGCTGAGCAGCAGGGCTCTGCTACACATCAGCTGCATCTCTTCACTAGTGGAACCAAGACACTCTCCAGCTACCAGAGCTATTGCTTCAACTCCAGCAAATATATCTTGCAGCAGAGGAGGTGAACAGCACACACTGCACTTGCACCAACAGGATGAAACATGCCAGGGAACACTTGTTTCCCCAGACAAGCTGTTGTTCCTATTGTCTTGCTTCATCCACAAATAGATCTCAACCTCTTACAAATGTCTCCTCCAAAGAACTGCCTCCTAAAATCTCAGATGAGTTACACCGCAAGAAAGACTGGAGGGTCTGAGAACAGTGACTGAGAGAAAACACTTTTATAGACCCAATGTATTTCAGTACTGACCTGGAAAGGTAATCTTTGCATTTGACCTCTGCTGCAGCAACAATTTATTTTCTGTATTAAACAAGAAAACACTGAAAGCTCTGTGCAGCAAACCTGAAACCAAAAGACAGAGGGGAAAAAAAACAGATGAAGACAGAGTTTAAGGACTTAGAATGCTCTCTTCTTTTGATAACTTACATTTAAAATTTATACACGTTAAAAGCCAAGGATTTGCTAAAAAAATCAGAGTTATTGTTTAGGTTTCTCTGTCAGCTAATTCAGGCTGACACACGTCCACAATACAGAACATTATGCCATTAGACAAGTGCCAACCACAACAATGCAACAGGGGAGTTCTGCTCAATTCAGACAGTTCACCCTTCTGAAGATGCAGACTTGAGCAAGCTTCCAAGGAGGGCTCAGTATCCAAAAATTTACTATCACAAAGAGAGGACTCAGAAACTCCTGGAAATTAGTATGGAATTTCAGCAACTGCAGGATTTTCTCAAAAGCAGTGCAACTGCTGTTTCCCACAACTTCTGAGTGTGTTGTTATTCTCTTCAGGAAGATGCTTTCCCTCAGTAACAAAAAGGAGGTCAGATCTACTGTGAGAAATTCAAGGACCTGATCAACTTCAGATGAAACTCACCATCAATTAGGATGACATCTACACCACCACCCTTTCTTATCAGCAGCATCTGAAATAGAACTCTGTGAACTATTTAAAAAATCAAAGTCTTCTAATTGAGAAGAACTCAGCAAAGAAGCAAGTGGCATTCTTGAGCAAAAGCTACAGAGGCTTAGGTATGTGTAATAGCAAAATAACCATTTTGTCATCAAGCTGTGATTCGAAACCTTTCACCACAACCCACAGCTTACATCTGCATTCACAAAATGCCTCTCCTTTGCTCCTGCCCTCAGGTGTGTGTTCTCCACATTGCAGTATGTTTTAAATTAGCTACTGTACACCTGGGGAGGAGGAGGTCTGGGGAAGTATTTGCTCTGGTTTGATCAACACCCACTTGAGACTGAATATTTTCAGAGATACAGTCCTGATTATAGCCTCAAGCAACTGAATGGTTGGATTGGGAGGCAAACAAGCTATACCTTTGTCGATGTTTTCATTCAGGTGACAGTTTTTCTTTGTATCTGCTCCAATCGTTTTATCATCTTCATCGATAAGGATGCACATCTCTGCCAAGAGCTGCACCTGCTGCTCATCCAGGTGATCTATGTTTACTTCAGGCATCGTGACGGTAGCAAAGGTTCTACTGAAAAATGCAGTGAAAGTGAAAGAGTCATTTGGTAATAACCAACCCCACGAGGTTCTGGGCACTACAAACGCAGCCAAGTGAAAGAACTAACTCAGCCAGACCCAATACGTGGGCAGAGCATGAGAAATAACCAAACGGGTCGGCGTTCCAGCAGGATGTAAGTGGTGCCCTCAGCCGTATTTTGGGGCTTTGACATGCGGTTCGATTTCTGCGACGCCGAACACTGCTAACGTGCAGGTGCTCAACCGAGCACTGTGCTACAGGACAGCCGTGCCAGGCGTGTGACAAACACAGCTGCAGAGGCCAGCATGCCCTGCCCCACAGTCAGGCACGGTGCGCAGCAGCGTTTGCTCCCTCCGGCCAGCCAGGACTAGGTACCGAAGGTTCCCTGGCAAGGGCACGCTGCTCAAGGCGCTCCCCAAACGCTCTTCAAACCTTTGCAGCCCCGCTCCCCACCGACAGCTGCTGCGGTAGCCGCCCCCAGGTGTCGCCAGCCCCGTCCCTCGGCAGCCCTCGGCCCGTCCTCACCTCTCGGCCCGGACCTTCCCCTCGCACTGGCCGGCGGCGGAGACGAGCGGCCGGCGGCAGCCCCACACAAGACGCTCCCGGCCGGCGGCGGCTCCGCGGCAGCCGGCGCTAAAGGCGCGGCGCAGCACGCGCCACATGGCCCGTCACGTCGCGGCCGCCAATGCCCGCGCATGCAACGCCGGCGTCACCGCATCGCCCGATCGCCCCACCGCGCGACGGCCGCGCACCACCCGCGACAGGCGTCGAGCTCAGCCAATCCCCGCACGGCCGGGCGGGAAAACCGGCCAATGCGGAAAGGGGACGGCGGGGAGCTGGCCAATGGGAGCAGGGGCGGGCCGCGGCCCGGCCCAACCAAGGCATTTCCGGCCAGATGGATGGCAGCGGCGCGGAGCTGTTGCTCGCCCGGAGACTCGTTCTCACAAGGACGTTGACAATGAGTAGCATGCACGCTCAGACAGGACCGAGCTACTGCCTGGCATGGGAAGGCAGTAACTGCAGGCTGGGCTTTGCAGGAGTGCCGAAAACCTCCTTCAGCACGCTGCTCGCTTGCTGTGTTCCAAGTGAACAAAATCTGTCAGATGTTTCTTCTGCTATTCTCTTGTCACTAGATACCAGCTACCCAGATCTGTCAAAAACACCTTAACTGCCGAAATGGTATTCAAGGCAGTATCCCGTGTGAAGGCAGCAGAGTCACCAACCAGCCCTCCTGAGAGTGAAGAAGCTCTGTTGGCGTAGGAATTTCTGCCCTAAATGAGAGGGCTCTGTACGTGGGGCACAGCTGGTGTACGGCATGCCCGAAGGAGCAGACACACTGTGACATTCAGGCTGCACAGCAGAGGGATGCCAGGAAAAGTCTCTAGAGAGACTTGTTTTAAATGTGTGCATGTGACCGCTTGCAAACACTCCACTAACGAGGTAAAATCTCTTTCTTACCATCACTGGGAAGTCTTATTTCACCTGAAAATCCAACCAGCTGCAAATCGCTGTAGGGATTTTGGTGTCTGCTAAGATAAAGGGAAACACAACCTCCACCAAAGTGGAGGAAATCAATCTGATTCTGCAGTGAGTTAGACAAGAGGATGGGAGAACACAGGATGAACACTGAACAAGCCTAGGATTTGACTCAGTTGAGAACAGACTCTTGAGACATGTCTCCTCACTTTGCAGCTTTGCCAAGGAAAATAATGTTTTCCCCACCCTTCAAATACAACTGCCTCTTTTTGAGATCCCTGTTCACTTGTTCTAATGTTTGAGACCTTCAGTTCACTGTTCTTAGATACAGACCTTTGTTCCTGATCTCTCTCAGGAATCCCTCTTGGGGGCCTCCTCCTGCCCTGGAGTCATAGTTCTGCAGAAACCATTTGTCCAAGTGATCCACTACTGTGCAGAATAAACAACAGCCTGGGCTTTATCTGAACTGGGAGGAAAATACCTCCCAGTCCTGACTAATCTGCTGTTGTTAACCTGCCCTTTCTTAAAAGGCCTGTTTCAGGAAAATGGTTTTGCTTCAGCTGTGGTCAGAGCAGCCACATGGCTTCGTAGTAACAATGATTACATGTATACTAAATATATAAGTAGGATGTTGTGTTTGGGTTTTGTTTTGCTACCTCAAGCATAATGGAAAGTGTGCTATGATGGATGGCTTCCAGATGTTTTTATACAGCATAAAGTGATGATTAATGATACAGGAACTAGCTCCTTTAGGAAGAGGTATTAGGATATTTCCTGTCTGAAGGAAGAAATAACCCTCGACTCCTTTTCTCCCTTATGTCTGTTTTTTCCTTTCTTTTGGTCTGAGCTCTGGAGAGGAGGCTCTGCCTTTCCCTGCTACTTTTACAGGTTTGTAAAATCTTCATTTGGGAAATTCAACTATTACTCCATTCTGTTGCTGTTTTCAAAGCATCGCACAGTAGCATTTGGTCAGGTTGTGTTCAGGCTTCCTCCCACACATCTCTTTTCTGCCTTTTGTTCATCTTCTGCCAGTTCTGCCTCCCCTCCCTCTTCCTCTCCTTAAAGCCATTCAGGTATTTGGTTTGCTCCATTCCTTTCTCATTTTGGTGGCTTCAAAGAAGGGAATAGGCTAAGCTTAGAGACTCATAGAATCATTCAGGTTGGGCAAGACCTTTAAGATCTTCAGGTTAGGCTGGCTGTCTTGCAGAATGACCTCCAGTGCTGAAAAAGATGCTCCTAAAAGGGTAAACCACACTGCTTTGGTCAGTGTTAATAGAGCTGCAATTAAGACATGACTGCACAGAAGGAGGCAGAAAGGAGAAAGAAGACAAAAGAGAGCAGCGGGCATACTTGTAGCTGCAAAGTACATGAAAACCAAACGCAGTATTTTCAGCCTTCACTCTGAGGCACATGTTCCCCTGGCCTTTTCACAGACCTCTTCTGAGGCAGTCAGATAATTTGCAGGAAGAGAGGAAATAATTAGGCAAAGACCTCTTTTGACTTTCACGGTCTGCTATAATGAATAAGAATTTTAGGTGAAGGTTTCTCCAAATGTTAATCAGCAGAGGAATTAATCACATTTCAATTACGTGTTGTAAGCTTCAAGGAGATCAGCCTACTCGCTGAATGTAGTGCTGAGCTTTGATTCACTGCTTCTGCGCTGTCTCCTGCAGACGCAGTTGCCAATGTCCGGATCGGGTACCTCACAGCCATTCTGTATTTAGAAGTTAGGCATTCCAGTGGTGGTTCGGGACAGCCTTGGCAGCCCGCGGCGGTCCGCTCGGGGCTACAGTGAGGACGAAACACAACTCAGCCTAAAATTAACGGCCAGGAGAGGCCGGGCTGAGAGCCAGCCAGCGAAGGGTGGGTGGGCTGGTGGCGGCGCTGCCGTTTGCCCCCGTGTTTCGCCGTCTGCCAGGGCCTGCTCTGGCCGGTTGGCTTCTCTGGTGGACTCCCTACCAGGACGTAGGGCACCCGCCCCGAGCGAGCCCACCGATGGCGGCCCGTGCGCTGTCCTGGTGATCTTGCCGAGGCGCCGGGCAAGAGGCCGTGCCGGCGGCTACCCACCGCCTGCCCACCGCCCCCCGTCGCCATAGCGGCCCCCGCTTCCGCCCGCCGCCGGATGTCGCCGGGAGGGCGCCTCACCGGAGCGGCGCGTCCCTGCTGGAGCGCGGCACCGGGCTGCCGCCGCTGCCCACCTGCCCTCCTCCTCCTCCTCCTCCTCCTCTTCTCCCCCGCCGCCTGCGGCCCTGCCCCCTCCCGCCCGCCGTTCCGGCCGTGGCTGACAGGTGAGTGCTGGGGACCGCCGCGCCCCCCGCCCTTCTCCCCTCGGCGGGGCGCGGACCCTCCGCCATCTTCCGGCCCGACGAGTCCGGCCACAGGCAGCGGCAGCCCCGAGGGGCCAGGCCCGGCGCGGAGGGAGCTGCGGGGAAGGGCCGTGGCCGTGGCCGAGGCGGGAGGGCCGGGGCGGGGGTCTCTGGGGAGCGTCGCGGGCACTGCGCGGTGCCGCCGCCGCCTCGCCAGGCCCGTGCCGTGAAGCGGGCTTCCGCCTCGGCACCCCTCCCAGCCGGCACTGTTCCTGGGCATTTTCGCGAGAGATGACTGCCACAGTCTTTCTTGAAACCCGAAGTAATCGAGAAGAAGCCTCTGTCTCTTCGTCCGTGTGGTTGGTTTGGGGGTTTACATTTTTTCCCTCTACCACTTGCAGCCCGAGGCTGCAGGGATGGCTCCAGGTCTGCAGGCAGCGAACGCAAGTGTGTCTGCTCAGGAGGCTCAGCTCACTAACTCTGTGTGTCACCGCACCAGCTAAGACAAGCCAAATGTGGCAAATCATTAGTTTGCAGATAGAGTTCAGAACCTATCACATTTAGAGATGGAGGAAAAATTAAATTCCTAGATTCCCTGAAGCACAACTGCTTGGGGATGGGAAGTACCGTGTGCGGAGGGATGGGGTAGATCTGGCCTTCAGCGGTGGTAGGATGACTTGTCTGTGAGATGGGTAGAAGTTATGTTTGTAAAGAGCTATTTGGAGTATTTCTGTCTGTAAAAACCATGAAAGCAAATTTGAGGGAAGACTTAATATGCTCAGTGTATTAAGAGGTTGTCTAGATGCTAGCTTCAGTTCTGAAAGGATATTAAAGAACAGATTATGCAAAGGCAAGGAAAACTTTTTCAGGTTAAGCCTTGAGCTGTTGTTCGATGACATCTTGATGCTTGTGAGAAAAGAGAAACTTTTCTATGTCTTTCTATCCCTCCCGTTTCATCTTCTAGCTTGTGGAAGTTTGTTTTGTTGCAGCACTTTCAAGTGTGCTTTCTGTAGCAGTAACTCATGGGAGATTTACGTCAAGAACTGGTGGAGCAGCTTCTTTGAAGTGATTCAGTGTCATTGAGTACACCTTGAAATTAGACAAGTGTCTATTGTTCAGGCACCCGTTTTGCAACAGCACCGCAGTGTTGTTCTTAAGCAAATTCCTCAAACTGTTTCCCAAGCAAGCCTGCTGTGGGCATCTCTTAAGTGATCTTTTAGAAAGTGAGCTGGTGATCTCAAGAATCCCGAAGCATGTTTGCTAAGGACTGGTTTATGTCAGATAAGATCTCCTATGCCTGTGTCAGCCCTAACATATGCGACTTTAAATGTAGCTTTGTGTGTTGTGTTGCAGGTATTTGAAGGAAAGGAATCTTTCCATTAAAATTGAAAGCAGAGGCCACTGTACTTCTTGGTTTTAGTTGGTTTTATTCAAAAATATGTCCCTAAACTAAGTTAGTCATGATAAAACTGAAGGTAACTCTTTCAAAGATGAGACTGTCCCTAGCATGTAGACATGCTTTTCCATCCTCTTTCTTTTAAATGCAGGACTTTTTTAAAGGATGCAGTCTCTTCTGTGGGCTGAAATGCTTGAGAATGTTGGTTGAAGCACGGGAGAAATTCTGAGGGTGTGGTGATAGTCTTCTGTGGGTCTTTAAAGAAGAGCTGACTTCTACAACAGCCCAGAACTAGCATACCTGAAGAAAGAAGTTAGGTGATGTTCTGTATTACATGTTTGACATGAAGTTTGGATCATTTTGTGTCATAGAATGAACTCTTGGAGCTGAGGCTACTAGCTTGTCTTGTGGATAACTTGTTCTGGATGCCACTGCTTCAAACCTCTGCGAGGAGAATCTGTTAGTACTGAGGAATGGATGGGAACTGGGATGATGTGACAAGGCCATGCTTCAAGCATGTGCTCTACAAAGGTTATTGGTCCTTCAGATAAGCTTACTAAGCGTATTTTGTGTCAAACTGACATGTTTTTGTTGATGTCTGAAGCAGTAGAAAGATTCTGATTTACTAGCAAGTAATCTATTCCCAAAGGAAGAGCAATGATATTAGAGGTTACTCTGCTTGCATGAAAGTGTGGTAGCAATTTATCTAGTACTTTGATAATAAGTGCCTAAGCACGGTTTAGAGGCTAGCACAATAAGACTCTGCCCTCTGAATGTGGTGCAGGGCTTCCTTAAACAAATACCTGTGCACGCGTGCATGTAGGCTACTTCTAGGCAATTAGGGATTTGTTTTACAGGAACTGGAGCTAAAATGTCTATGAAACAGCTAAGGAAGTAAAGTAGCCTCCTTTTAGGATTTCATGTATTTTAGGTTTTAATCATTAGCAGATAATTTAGCAGGACCAGATGCTGCCTGTCAAACTCTTCAGTAAAGTCAGCTAATCAGTACTGGTTGATAAACCCAGGTATGCTGTATGCTTTTAAGTAACGAACGAATTAAATGTCAGACTGTATTGTACCCTGTACTGTCTAAACAGGTTGAAACAGTGAGCACACTCAGGTGGTACTGGTGTCAAAGGAAAATTGCATGCTTTCAGGACATCACCAGTTTCCCTTGACAGCTCTTGATCTGGAGGACCCAGGCAGGTATCTTCTGTATTCTAAATTTAAAAAAAAGTCATCCAAGTGTGATGATTATCATCGTTTGATATTAGTTAAAATAGGTCCATATAGTTGAGAGTCTAATTTCTTGCTTTAGCAGGCTGTTTGGCAGACTGGGTCTGCACTGCATGTTGATGTGATTGCAGCATTTGCTGACATAATTGAATTAGGAAGATCAAAGGTTGCTCACAGCAGAACTGGGCTGGCTCAGGCTTGGATGTCGGTGTTAGGAATTGCTCGGAGTAGGCGCTTGCTACTGCATTAAAGCTCTTATTGTTGATTTCCAGCTGTATAATGTACTTAAAATTCATTGGTGCATCTTCTTTACTATTCTTTGTGTCAAAGGGAGGTCAGCTTTTCAGTGGTGGATGCTTTCCCTTTTTACATTTTGAGGAAAGTCCCCATTTGTTTGACAGCATGCTACACTAATTTTAGGGGGAAAATCAATGTTGTAATGCTAGTCATAAGGTTTGAGCAGGCTTATCAGTGATTCTAGCATCATCTGTGATGATCTGGAACAGTTTTGTCCCCTAATTTTTTTTCTTTAGCAAAACCATGAGTCTTTCAAAGCAATCCTGTTTAGCCTGATCCTGAGTCTCAAGTGTATTCTTGGTGCTGGCATTGAACAAATAGCATCCTTGAAAGGAGTTGGTCACTGTGTACCTCGAAATGGAAGTTTTACTCCTTCAAATTTTATTTCTTTGAATATTAATAAAGATTGTAGAGCCATATGTTAATATTTAATTCCTCTTAACTCGTAAGTAGTGCTGTCAAACTGAGTTACATGTAATTAAGAATTTAATAACTATAATGATTCTCCTCTTTCCCCTTTCCCTCCCACTTTGTGCACACCCCCCCCCCCCCTATTCATCCCCCCTTTTTTCTCTTCAGGTTTAAATNCATATTAATCAGCATTTTTGTATCTTAAGGTTTAAATGTTGTGCAGAGCAGTAACTGCGGTTGTAAAACCCTCTTGTTTCTTATGTAGTATACACTGAAATTTTGTTCTAAACCATGCTTGAAAGAGACTTAGGAGCACATACAAATATGGTAAAATTACTTCTGTGCTGTTGTGGTTATTATTTTTTTTTTCTTCTGACAAAGTCCTTTAGTTACTAAGTGTTACTGCTGCTAAACTCCAAACAAAATGGAACAGAGAGCTCTTGCATAAGGGATGTTGCTGAAACTTCCTGATGCTTTTCCTTTGCAGACTTGTGTTGTGTCCTGAATGAACAAAAAAGGAAGTGCAATACTGTAGCCATTCTCTCTGCTCTGACACTCCTTACAACAGATTTTCTGCCTGGCCCCAGCAGCATGCATACCCCAGAAATTCAGCAGTCTGCTTGTTCTGTGTTCAAGTGGAGAAGTAGGAGGCAAGTAGAACTAGTTGATTGCTGCAGTGAGTTTAAGTCCTGTAAAACCAGGGTCTGTACTTCTGTTTGGTGCCATTTCTCTGCTGTAGCTGAATAAAATAGTAATTTCATTACACATCTGTTCTTCACTGCTACTCTGATGTGACTGAACACATGCTAACATCTGTTAGAAAAAGGTAGGTGGCAGAACTGTAATTTAACACAATGTAAAATCTGCTGTGAGTTTAATTAACCAGCGTAACTGAAATAGCCAAATAACTTGGCTTTGAGAAAGTAGTAATCACCTGTGGGCTGGATGTTTTCTAGGACATCTTTCTCCTTTACTTCTGCTGATTGACTTTATCAGAAATTCCTGTGGCAGGGTTCTCCTGAGGCTTTGACAGATGGTTGTGTGAAGGACACTATGCAAAGGTAGCATTTTCCAAAAGGATTGAGCAGAATAACTCAGTAAGTCTCAGAAGCTCAAGTTTTAACAGTGCAGTACTTGTGAAGTGCCACAGTTAATAGATATATTTTAGTACTGCAACAATCACTCCCTTTTCTGTTGGTTCATTTTCTTGGAAAGCACTTTTGTTCAGCTTTTTTTTAAACTTTTGATTGTGAATTTCTAGCTTCTGTGGATTCAGCGTCATCTGAGCCCCACACTTACTTTCAGAATCCATTAGTAACACTCAAAAGTTATGAATAACTAAATCTGACTAGCAATATATAGTGGGTCATTTGGAAGCATTCTTCCTTTGTTTTACTGGGTTTTGGTTCTTCACCTTGACATGCGTTGATGTTTTCCCTCACTCCCCTCTCCTGTCTCCAGTGTATTCTAACTACAAAGTTTCAAAATTGTGAAAGACTGACTGGTTTGTATACTACTGACTGTTTCACTAATCAATATTTAATATGGTTTTCATAGGATATGTAACATGACACTGATATTCTGGACAGGTAATTTTCATTGTTTGAAAACCTTACATATAAGGGGAATCAGGTAACTGCTAGAAATGAGCACCTTATTAATTTAATTTTTAAGCATCATGTTGCCAAGGATCTGTTTTGTGAATTCTACTCTTGAAAAACCTATATCCTAGTATCAGCCTAGCAGCCTAGCAAAACCTATATAACCTAGCATCAAAATAGTTCCGAAACTGTAAAGTTTAAATATTTAAAGGGACACTGTCACTTTTTAAAACAGAATTTACATCCTGGTTCTAAAAACTCTTTGTTACTCCCTTACTGAAAGGCTGCAAGGCGACTTGGTGAAATTCAGAACAGTATTGAAGGCAATGAAGCTATTCCCCTTCAGCTTCTCCTTCCTATCCTCTGTATGCACATGCCTGCTTGTTGCCTCTTTGGTTGCAGCTTTGCTGTGGCTGTGTGCACCCTCTTGCAGAGTCTGAGTCCTCGAGGAGCATGCATGCTTGCTCTCTCCAGAACAGTGCATGAGAGATGTGGTCATGCTGGTGCATGAGGAGAGTGCTATTGCTGTCCATGCTGCTGGCTGCAGGTGGAGTGCTGCTACCAGATAGATCCAGTGATGGAGGTGTTTCTTACCTAAATGTCTCTGATTGCTTATGAGCTGTGAAAATAGAAACTTCTGTGTAGTTCATGTGAGAATTTCACTGTGTAAAAGTGTCATCTGATGCATTTGACTGTGTCCCTTTAAATTTGAGATTCTAGAATGTACAGCTGCCAAATCTGTAGGCATCCATGCTGAGTGGTGCACTTGATTCACTTGAGGGAAGGAAGCGGTCAGACAGAGATGGGCTTTGGGATGCTGGTGGAGGAAGAATTGAACACAGGGCAGCAATGCAGGCTTGCAGCACAGAAAGTCAGTTTTATCCTGTCTTAGCCAATGGCTCAAGGAAGACATGGACCTGTTGGAGCATGTCCAGATGAGTACCACAAAAATACCAGAGGGCTGTAACACCTCTATTATGAAGAAAGGCTGACAGAATTGAGGTTGTTCATCTTGGAGAAGAGAAGGTTCTGAGGAGACCTTGTTGTGTTCTGTCAGTAATTAAAAGGGCCTACAAGAAAGATGGAGAGAGACTTTTTACTGTAGTAATGGCACAAGGAGTAATGGCTTTAAACTAAAAGAGGGTAGGTTTATACTAGATAGAAGGAAGGCATCTTTTACAATGAGGTGGGGAAACACTGGCCTAGGTTGCCCAGAGAAGTGGTGGGTGTCCCATTGCTGAAAACACGCAAGGTCAGGTTGAAGTGGACTCTCAGCTGCCTGATCTAGTTGAATGTATCCCTGCTCACTGCAAGGCATTTGGACGAGATGACCCTTAAAGATCCTTTCCAAAGCACTCTGTCATGTTATGAAGCAATCCAGAAAAGGGCATTTCTTGACAGTCCTGTTGAATGAAGTGCCCTGGCAGCAGAGGGCAAATGGCAGTTAACACAGCTAAACCAGAGCCTAGTAAGGCATAACCACAGTAGCACCTCTGTATACAGCTGGAACTCAGCAGCCAGCTCTGGCAGGAACTGGAAATTAGTTGGTGTTTTGTCATAGAGCTTAAATGAAGCAGTATTAACTGATTTGTGTTATTACTATATGTAAGTGTGTCTATATAAAGTGTTTTACCACATCTGTGTGTGCACACAGAGTTTGGTGCTTTGGGCCTTAAAAAGTAATCCCAGACACTGCAGAAAGCAGTAAACCAAAAGCCACTGAAAGAGTGGTTCCCAAGGGAGACAGGAAGGAGGGCGCAAGAGAGATGAATATACATTTGAGATCTGATCGTGTGCAGAAATGTGAGAAGCACTGAAAACCTCTTCCAAATTCTTGACTGTATGTCCAAGAACAGGAGGGTTCTTAGTGAAGCCAAGGAAACTGGCAACAACTTGTTTATGGGATGGACTTCTAAGAGTTTCCGTCCTGCCTTGCTAGGGTAGAGGAAGCTAGCTGCAGTGCAAAAAGAAACCTAGTCAAATCAGAAATTACCTAATGGTGCTTCTTTCTCCTTTTGTCTTTAATTTGTGAGTATAGCTAATTACTTACTGCTGATTAATCACAGATCAAAAGCTCTGATGGGATTAGGTGCAGGGAAGAACTATACAGAGTCCAGAAGAAATGAAGCAAATCATTTCAGTGCAGTACAGGATACTGGTGCAACCTGAATTTTATTTTAGATTCACTATGGAATTGGTGTCAGGTTACTGGAACTTGTATGTTCCAGGAGCTAATTAAAATACTGGATTTTTTTAATGAGGAAGTTCGAGGATGGATGTGCATCAAAACCTTAACTATATCTAGTCTCATTTTGATATAAATGTATATATCTTTATATATTTTCATTATTCGATATCCAAACCAAAGCAAATCTGAAGCTGTTCGCATTGATGATGCGTACCGTGTTTTTAGCAAGGTATGCTCTTCCTTGGCATTATGATCTGTTAAAAGGCTGGAAAGACCACGTGAAAGCCACCAGACTGGTTAATGTCTGATCTTGTTCCTAGTGATGGTGCTCATTCCTAGCTTGAGGTCCGGTGTGTTGGCGAATCTTAAATTGGAAGTGGCCCTGGGTTTGGTTTAATTTCTCTTTGATCAACTTATTTAAAAGGAAGCTCAGTTGCCTTGTCAGCTTTGCCAACTCTGCTCTCCTGTTTCTCTGCAGACTTGCATATATTTTAAGTTGCAATTGTCGTTTCAGAAATAATTAATGCTGGAGAATTAATTTTTTTATTCTCTATGATTCATGATTGCAAAACTGAGGAATTAATCCTAAAACATTAGAAATGTTTAACAAGTGATACCCCATGAAATGAAAAATAATTTTTATCAAATACCAGGTTTAGGTGAAAAGAAATTATTCAGTAATTAAATGTTTGTAAAAACCCAAGATTTTGGTAGTAAAGAATGTATTTTCCACCTTTATACAAGAAATGAAACATCATTTGATTTTTCTTAAACAGGGGAAAGCAGTGGATCATGCATGGTAATATCCATTAGTGATACTGTCAGGTGTTTTTAGGGATATTAAAATGCATATTTGGCTTTAACTGACAGAAATTAATAGCAACAGCAGCCTGGTGAGCCAGGCACACTTTCAAACTTCTGACTTCATGGGCACCTTTGCTATCAAAGTGAAAATCAGCTGCCAAAATTGGTGGAAAGTAATTTTCAGAACTTCAGCATTAAAATTAGTTTCTGCTTACTTGTAAACAAGTACATCTATTAAATTTTGTAAACTAACCCTTATTGTTGCATAATGCATTTGTAACCTGACAGTGTCCCTAAATTATCATGTCTGTGTGCTTTCATTTTCCAGCTGGGTTTTGATTTTGCATGCATTTCAGTGAAATATCATACGCATAGTAGCTGTTTCCTGGAAGCATTTTGGGGCTGTCTCTGCTAGCGTTCTCCAAAATGAGCAAGCCAGTGGAATTGATTTTCCTTTTGTGGAGGTTTGTTGGCCAATGAATAAATAACACAGAAGTGATTCCACTTTGTTTACATATGTGCTTTTGAATTTAATGTTGTTTGAAGAACAGCTGTTAGTAATAGGGATCCCTTCTTAATCACAACCTAAACAACTCCAAAGTTTAGTTGAACTAGAGATTTCTATTTTGAGAAGAAAAAATTTGACTGTGGTCAGCTTGGCAAAGCAATTTGTAATGTGCAAAACTGTCCTTAGTTTATCATAGGAGCCTCTGTGAAGCTGTTTTTTTGAAGTAATGCCCATAGAAAGTGGAAGTTGTGCATCTGCTCGCCAAGCAAAGCAGAAACGTAAATCGCACAGCCTTTCCATCCGGAGGACCAACAGTTCCGAGCAGGAGCGGGCAGGACTGCAGAGAGACATGCTGGAAGGGCAGGTAAGGTAATGGTCACTTCCATCAGAAAGTAAGCAAGTTAAAATCAAGGAATGAAACATGCCTGCTAAAGCTGCAAGGAACAGCAAACTTTGTAAGTCCCGGCTGTCTTTGGAGACTACTGACACTGCCTCAGGTTCTGTTCAGGCCTGTGGAGCTTTTCATTGGCTTTTGTGTATTCCTACAGGAGTGGTAAACCCATGAAAAATAGAAGCAAACAGACTATTAGTTTTGCTACACCTTCCCTTCTCCTCCTTAAATTCAAAGACTGATTCTTGATTTCACAAGTCTGGGTTTGGTACAGTAGTAACCCAGGAGTATGAATAAATTGAAGTATTAAGGTAGATCCAATAGGGGAGGTGTTAGTGAGAATGCTCTGCTGCAGTCCTTTCCGTGAAGGAAACAAATGCAGCCTCCTTGACAGGCATGAGGTAATTTAAGGCTTTAGGGTTGAGGATTTTTATTAGTTACTTTTTAAAAAATTTGTCTCAAGTGAAAGTGTGATCTGATATGTATTAAGCTTAAGGGAAAGAACCAGAAACTTCTGTAGTTTTCTTATGTCAGCCTGTGTGATGAACACAGTCTGGAGCCACTTGAAGTGTTTCAGCCAGAAACAGAGATTAACAGGAGGTGAGGCTCCTATAGGGCATGGTGAAGGGCTGCCAAAGATAAGCAAATACCTGTTTGAAAACTATGTGTTGTCAAATGGACTACACGGTGTTAATGTGGGCCTGGCAAGGATGATGCAGAACCTGATTTTTATCAGAGAGATGGCTGTGACTTCTCTTTCTGACTGCAGATACTCTGAAGGCAAAACCTTGGGTTTTCTCAGTGTTGTGACATTTAGAAGAAAACCTATTATTCAGTAAATTGCAGCATTAATTTTCCCAAAACTAACAAGTAGTTACTCAGAACCCTTCCAAAAGGTGAATAGAAAACTGTTTCATGCATTTGGACTGCTTCAGCCCTACTTCAGGAAGGAGGTGAAGGGCAGCTGAGAGATCAAGGCATTCTGTCACTTCTGTTGTAGTAAGACAAAATTTTAGGCTGTTTAGTATTCTTAACAAACTTTCTAAGTGTGTTACACTTAATATGTAAATGTTATAAATGTTTTGTGTATCTAAACAGCCAGTGGCAGATCCTAATGAGCGGAGTATTAATGTCCCTTCACAGTGAAACTGTAAACCACATGAGATCTAGCTAATTCCTTTTGCAGATAAACAGGTAATGTTATTACATGGTATTTTAATCAGCTAATTTAAATAATGCCAACATTAAAGAGAGTAAAGGAAGTGGATGTGGTTTACTATGCTGGTTAATTTAGGATAGCTTTAGATTTGCTAGTGCTTTCAGGGTCTGAGTAGTGGATTGAAAACCTTTCCTAACATCCTTTCTGTCTTGAAAGCTGCAGGATAATTTAATTTCTTTCATAACCTTACTCTAGGTGATCCTGCTGTGGCAAGGGGGTTGGACTAGATGATCTTTAGAGGTCTTGTCCGACCCCTAACAGTCTGTGATTCTGTGTGGAATTACTGGGTAACTAAATTGGAAAGAATTCTTCTAACTTCAGTGTTTCTTTTAATAGTGCTTCATTTGCATATTATTCGTGTTTAATACATTTAGTTTCAGGTTGATTTTAATCGACATCTGTTTCACATTCTGCTTGACAAAAGTACTGTCTGAAGGGAGATACAGATGAAGAAAAGAATATCCTAGAGGGGCATAAGCAGCTGTGCTGAGAAGTACTGCTTCTTGAAGTAGCTGTGAAACTGGTATAAAACTGAGTGATGCACAAAGCCAGATGTGCTTTATGGGAGGGCTAGTTGTGGTTTCTCTTTCTTTTCTCTTCAAACGGATATGCAGAAGTAACTGGTAAGATGGGGATCATGGCATGCCCCTGGTTACTTCTGAAGGCAACAGTCTCGGCCGGATGAGCCAAACGTGAGTGAGCGCTGGTTGCGCAGTGCTGGCTTGGCTGAAGGTGTGTGCTGCCCTCTGGTGGCTACTGCGCACACGCTGCTTCCTTGTTGCGTGTTGGAATGGGGCCAATGTCTTTCGGCTTGGGTTTGCTCAAACTGAAGAACAGAGCAAGCTCTAAGCATCCTTAAACTCCCGTTGAACAATAAAGCTCCCTAGAATTTGGGTGGTATGTAAATGAATAACTCTGTAATGCACTGGGCTTTTTGTTTTGTGTTCTACACTACTAGTAGTTTTCATTTTCCTGCTCGTTGGGAGATGGAAAGAACATGAGAAATAAGCTTACGATTGAAGGGTAGCTACATAAAAAGTATATAAAGAAAACCAGAAACTCTGTGTTTTGTCTCCTAGGATTCTAAACTACCCTCTTCTGTCCGGAATACACTCCTTGAGCTTTTTGGACAAATAGAACGGGAGTTTGAAAACCTGTATATTGAAAATTTGGAATGTGAGTATCTGTTTCACAGCAATTAATGAATTGTTGGATTTGAGATAAAGTAGCACCAACTGAGATGCTTAACCTTGGATACTGTTGTGTGATTAGCATCACTTTTCTTGGAGGCATTAAAGAATTGCTTTGAACTTGTAGCCAAAGATGACGTTTGTACCTTTACAGAAAAAAATCACTTCCTTAGCTCTTTGACACAAGCAGTGAGAACTGATGTATATTGTCCTCCTTGACTCATAAGCAGGGAAAGTGAAGTGTCTGTCTCCTGGTCATTGTAGGCTCTGGTACATACCATGTTCATCTCGTGGCATCTCTGTTCAGCCATTGAAGTTGGTGGTTTTGCCATTTATTTACAGGTTTCATTTTAATGATGTAACTTTAGTAAATAAAGTTGAAAAAGTGTCTTACTTGAAAGAGTGTAAAATGTGGCTTTGGATCACACTGCTTATACACTGCATAACCAGTACCTGCAACCGTCAAGAGTTTTGAAGTTGAGCACTTATATGGAAGCGCCAAGTGTCAGGTGCACAAGATGTTATTTATCTAGTGAGAGTGCAGTGATGGAAGTGGTCCAGGGTGGTGTGAAGGATCCAGAGTAAGTCATACAGTAAAGCCTCCGCTCAGTATTCCTTGGTGGATTTTGAAAACTGTATTCCCTGGCTTAGCTTCTGAATTGTGGAATCTGTTCGATTTGGCTCCAGGTCAGTTTTTTTTTCCTCACACCTAATCTGTTCCCACAATTAAACCAAACAATTGTGTTAAAAAGAGTTCTTGCATGCTTTTTGAAAATGTGCAGGTTTTTAATTCTCTTAAAACAGGAGAGTGTTTTGGTTTAAAGCTATCACCAACACAACACATTTTTTTAGTGACAATTAGCGCAACTGAGTTCTCAGCCTCCTGCTGAGCAGCTGGCTGGTAGCAAGAAAAAGAGGGTTTCCTTCCCCAGCTTTCAAAAATGCTTTCCAGAAAGCAAGTGCTGAGTTTGTCTGTACCCTCCAAGAGCATGATTGTTTGCCTTCCATTGCTTTTCAGTTTCGTATTTATCTTCTTCACATCACAGTTCTAGGCCTCTGTGGTCCCTTTCCGTTGCTCTGATAATTCCTAAACTTTTTCTCTTCTGGTGCTCAGTCTGTTATTTTTGGTTCTTGGTCTTATTCCAACAATAGTGTTGTGCTTCCTTATGTAGAGAGTCTTAGGTTTTCCTCCCTGGCTTTTGATGTATTCCCTTGCACTGATTACAAATGATTCCTAGTTTCTTCTTTTTCTTTCCCTTCCAGGCTTCAGCATTAATCTTTTCAGGCACTTCTTGTATCTGCCTGGTTGGTGGTTGTTTCGGTTCTGTTACTACAAGCCTATCTCCTCCTTTACTTGTTTTTCATGTTATTTATGTTCCATAAAGGTTTAGGAAAGAGAATCTTGCTTTGCTCATTTCAGGCACTTGGGCGTGATATGGAAAGGTAACCTGACCTTTCTAGTCCTTAGAACTGAGACTTCAGTGAATTTCTCAGAAATCGTGAGAGCCATGCTCCTGATGTGTGATGTTCTTTCATGTCTGAAAGCCTGGCAGTGAATTTCTTTTCTAAAGAAATTAAGAGTTTGTCAAAAGATAGACCTAGACTTCAGAACAGTGGGAAAACTGCTTGATTAAAGCCTTGCAGGAAGATTTCACCTGAGGAGAACATTTAAAGACTATCAGCTCAGATTTTGAGAAAAAAATGTAAGCCACTGAAAATGTTCTTTGCAGAGTGAAGCTGAGCAGCTTTAAAGCAGCCCAGACACTGGAAATAATTTCCTGATTTGTTTTAGTCATGCCATCACTCTGTCTGGTGCTGAAATGGCCCTGGTGAAGGTGATAAGGAATTGTCAGGAAGGCTTGCTCTTGTTGCAAACACATGCTTTGTCTGCCCTGCAGTGAAAACACTTGGATACTATGTAGTGTATTAAAACAGTTGAATCTGCAAAGGTACACATCAGTCTACATTTGTTAGTGTATTTCAAGGTATTAAAAATACAGATGTGCTGTGCTGTTTTACTGAAACTGTAGTGGTAGGCAGGCATGCAGGGGAGGATGCTGTTGCATGGTAAGAAATGACATAGTAATTCTGTGGCTGAAATATTTGTGGTGCTGCAGGTTTTCAGTCTTTGATTGGGTTTGATTCAGTACAGGTGTGCAGTGTATCTCACAGATGCTGTTTTACTAAGCCACGTTTGTTAGTAAAAGTAACAATAATTAGAAGCCAACAATACTTCCCTTGGAATTTGGGTCAAGGTTGATTGCTGGAAAAATCAGCAGGAGTCTTGGTTTATGTCTTGGTGAGACCCGCTTTATTAAAGTTACAGCTGGTGGCCTTTCCTGTCCTGAGCATAAAATAGGTTACGTAGTAGCTGTAACAGTTGCTAAAGAGGATGTTAATGGTGTTGTAAATGCTGTTGATGTGATTTTTGCTTCCATTAGTACGTAGAGAGATCGATACGCTGAATGAGCGCTTAGCAGGGGAAGGACAGACCATCGATGGAGCTGAGCTGAGCAAAGGACAACTGAAAACAAAAGGTGAGAGAATCGCAAAGAATCCTGGACTAATATTTACAATCAGCATTTTGCGATGTTTTTCTGGCCAAAATGTAACCTCTTATTAAAGGGAGCTAATACCAGTTACTTATGCAAGTAAGCTCATGCTGAATTTGAAATATCTTTCTTTGAATTTCTGTGTCTTAAAAGCCAGTCACAGTACCAGTCAGCTTTCTCAGAAACTGAAGACAACTTACAAGGCATCTACTAGCAAGGTAAGAGACAAATGAAACCTCTGCACATCATTACTGTGTTTTATTTGGTCTCTCTTTTATTTTACTGTTTTACAAACCTTTTTCTTCCCAGTTTGTTTTGTAGACCTGCCTCTGCCTTTTACTTGGAGTTAATGACTTGCAAATTTTTTAATGAGGCCACTTGAATAGGGAAAACATCATATTAGTAGGGGTGATGTAGTATTAGTACACCTACTATGTAGTTATGGAGTAGTACTTTCTCTAGTGTAGTGCGGGGGGTGGTTTGGGGTTTTTAAGGCCGGTGTTAAATGCCTGTCTTCTCTGACTCACTTGCAACATGGCACTCATCTGTCCTGGGCATGTCTTCAGCATGGGAAGCTGGGAAGTACGCAATGGAGGCTCCTGGGTAACAGCTTTGCTTCCCCATGTTTTCACATGTGTGCACAGGAAAGTAGTCCTGAGTAGTGGAACATGAAGAATGTAATACCTTGTTACAGACATCACACACATCTGTTAGCTCAGTTGATAACCAGCAGGCATTTCAATGTGCTGATACAGCTCTTGCCGTGACTTTCAGTCAGAATTTGCTGGAGGGAGAGAGGAAAGCTGAGAGGAATGATGAAGTTGAGAGGATTTTTGTCCAGAAACCTTTCTGCTCTTCACGGGAGTGGATATGTTTTGATGACTTCTTCCTTCCTACAAAGAGAAGTCAAAGCTGTAACCCCTTATCTCTTGTGCCACAAAGAGACGGCCCACTTGTTTATGTTTGTAGATGATAGTCTGAGATCTGCTGAAGTAACTGCAAAACCTTTCTGCAGTACAGAGGCCTCTTTTTAGCAAGTTAGACGTTAGTTATTTCCTTCCCTCCTTGGACAATTGTTTATATGGTTAAGGGACAACAAAACAATCCAGGCACTGTTTAATTTATCCAATTACTGATGTGTGAGGTGTATGACAACAGAAAAGAAGAACAGACAATGTGTAGAAAACTTGTGCATTATCTATATCAGGTTATTTAGTGTTAGGGAGTGTTCTTGAACCCTTGTCTGTTCTGTGTTCATTCAGGACTGCTAATACTTCCAAGGAGTTTTACAGCTGCCCATTATGTGATCCTTGAAAGCCCTGTCCAGCAGCTTTGGAAGATCTATGCTTCTTGATGAGATTTCTCCTGAAAAGCTTTTGCATGAGAATTTGACTCATTAGAAAGACAGAATGCAAGCATGGTTTGAGTGCGGGCTTGAAAGCTGAAAAACTTCCTTTGGAATATTAATCCTTTCCCATTTAGTTGTGTAATTCCACTTCACATAGATTACTCCATTTAGTTGGAGGACTATATTCAGTGTGAAAGTTGCACCTGTAGGACTGTGTTCAGAGCTTATGAATCTCTGTGCTATGGTTGTGCTAATAATCTTTACCATTAACCCATTTCTGTTTCAATGCAACCATAATGATTGTTCTTTTTCCTGCCAAATACTTACTAGTTGTTAATTTGGAATTCAAATAGGGCACTATCATTTCATCTTTGGAAACGTGACATGCTCAGGATTTGGGATGCTTTTGAAGATAGTCTTTAACTTTTAGAAACCTTTTTGAAAGTAATTTACTTTAATGACATACTTTTTTTTTTTTCTTCCCAAAAACAAATGGAATTTTAACCTTGGGTTATTATGTCTGAAATGCAGACTTAATTTTCTAACTTTTACTAAGCTGTAGATAAGTCTTACGTGATTTGTATTGAAGCATTTAAAGGTTTAGGCTTAACTTGCCCATAATTGTGTGTAGGGGAAAACACTGATAAGTGGAAATTTTTTGCCTCACTTTTAGCAAAGCTTTTCAGACAGTCTTCCTCAAAGGACATTTAGGAGCTTCAAGACTTGCCAAGTGAATATAGGGCATTCTAACAGTTGGTTTGACTTCTGAAGTCATCTTTTACCACTCTTGATTGCAGTTGTCTTTGGAAGTGCTCCAGCAAGACAAACTTTTGTGCTTTATTTAAAAATATTGCAGTCCCCTTTATCTAAAAATGTAGAATGTCCTTTCTGTAGATACTGAGTGTTTTCAGCCTGCCTGTACTCTCCTACCTTCCAGTTCTACCACTTTTTGAGGCTTTTTCTTTCTTTTCATTTGGTATTACATATGCAGGTGCTTAACTGGGTTTAATGAGCCTTCTTTGCTTTCCTCAATAGCACTGACTTTGAGGGATTGTGCTTATAAAGTGTTTAGATGAGTCAGAGATATCTTTTAAAAAGAGCAGCTTTATTATACAAATACGATGGCTCAGGTTGGTGTTGAATTTGATTAGCTTTGTGCAGTTTCGGAGCAGTGAATGTTTTGAATGGGAATGTTTCTGAATTTGGCTACAGTTATGCATTAAGTAAGTTTTTTTCAAAGACTTTACACTAGTAACATGCTATGTCTTTAAGTTATCAGATATATTTGTTTGGGAATAGGCAAAGAAAGTGTTGAGGGGTTTTGTTGTTTTTTTTTTTTTTTTTTAATGATCCTACTACACCCAGACTGAATGAGATGTACACACTGGATTTGTACAACTCATTGCTCCTTCAGTGAGACCACAGAACAGTTTGTCTGCCGTCCTTTAAAAAAGGAGGATGTTATTAACAAAGGGAATTAGGAGGTATGTTTGCATCCCAGCTCACCACCCTACCATCAAATGTCAGAGTTTGAACAACAATGAACTGTCAGAACACTGGAGGATCATTATGAAAAATAATCTATTTGTATATGTGAGATAATTACTTAATCTTGGGTCAATGTGGAAAAAATATGTTGGTGTCTCTGCTATTTCAGATTGTATCCAGTTTTAAAACTACAACATCCAGGGCAATCTGTCAACTGGTAAAGGAATATGTTGGCCACAGGGATGGTATTTGGGATGTCAGTGTCGCGAAAACTCAACCAGTGGTGTTGGGAACTGCATCTGCTGGTAAAGTTTTGTGTTGCTTGAATCTTTAGAAAATCTTGGTTTAGTCCCTAACCTATAGCAAATGTGGATCAAAAGCATACTTGAACACTTAGCTGCACACCGAGAGAAGATTGAAAGACATTCACTAGCTGAAAAAAATCTTGTGTTGGCGTTCCCTTGAAATTCATTTCACCTTGAGAGGTTTCAGGCATCCTTGCTAATCTTTCTAAACTATGTGCCACTTAGCTTCCACACAGGTCACGCTGCCTTTAGGATCAGCTTTGGCCTTTTGGATGTTGCAAATGGGTGTGGGGGCAGCTGCCTGATTGGAGAGGTCTCTTGCACATGACTGTACACAGGATGCCTGTCAAGTTTCTGTCATAGTACTGTTTAGCCTTTGCTTTAGAGATGCTCTAGGCTCAGTCGCAGTTTGCATATTGGATTCTCACACTTACCTGACTTGACCTAGGGCTGTGGGGGCAGCTAGAAATCTTAGTTTTCAGTTATTAGTAACTTAGTAGATTTCTTCCTTTGCACATGGGAGGGAACAGGTACTAATAAGTAAGTCACCAAATCTGTTATGATGCAAAAATCACTCTGGAGGCATGTGCGATTTTGGAAAATAAACCGTAGCTGGTCAAAACTGGACAGTTTCAAGTGACAGACTTTTAAAGCTGGAACAGAATCTGAGGATGCTTCCTGGACATAAGTATCATGGACCAGAACCCTCTGCTTCATGAACTCAACTGTACCTGCTAAGGGGTACATTTTCTGTTTGTGTGGCACATCTTGTCTTTGTCCTGATACAACCTGGAAGCATTTTTCAAATCATCCTGAAGATTCTTCCCAGTTACAGATACTTGCAATTTGTTCTTTATTTTGGAATGTGGCAGGATAAGGGAGTAGCATTGGAGTGATTTCTTTAAGTAAGTTTTCTGTAGTGCTCTGCATTGATCTTTATGCATTTAGGACTTCAGTGCAGGAATTAAACAGAACTCTTGTTTCTAGTGACTGCCTGACTTTTTCACCACTGCATGCTTTCTCTGTGCTTTTCTGAATCCCAGGACACACAGATGGGGCATTATATGTAAGTGTATAACCAAGTTAGGAAAAATAGCAAACATAGCAGCACTTAGAGCATATTAATCCAATTGGGACAGCACTTTTGAGGGCAGATATGCATTAAGTTATGAAGAAAAAAAACAACTCAACAAAAACTCTTGTGTACAAGGTGGTATTCAAGAGGATTTGGTCTGCTCTGCATTTGAAATTTATTTCATATGGTATACTCTGCCTTTGGAGCTACCTTGTTTGTTGATTTGGTTAAAACATGTATTTGTAACAATATTTCCAACTGCCTTTTAATCTTTGTAGATCATACTGCTTTGCTGTGGAGCATAGAAACGGGGAAGTGCCTTGTCAAGTATGTAGGGCATGTTGGATCAGGTAAGATAAGAGCCTGTTGTGAAAACTGGAAACACTGTGGGAGGGGGAAATGTGTTTTGGACAGCTACAAAAATGTTTATTGAAATTTCACTTACAGGTTTGCCAAAACCATTAACAAGTCAGTTGTGCAGTTCCACTAATCTTCATAGAGAGAATGTTTCATGGAAAGCCCTGTTAAGGCAGTTCTCTAAATGCTAAGTGAATAAATAAGTCCATGTAAGGAAACCTACAGGCACACTTATTGCATTCAGAAGATAAATGTCAGAATTTATTGAGGTCTTCTTAACCCATATGCAGAACAAGAGAAGCTTAAGTAATCAGAAAATAGCTGGTTTGCAGGATCTGTGTTACATTTGGGATACAAAATGCAGCTGCTGGGTGAACATCTGTTTGCATTTCTTTGCTTGGTACATGACCTGATATATAATTTGTTGTGTATTAGTAGAATCTTGCTTTGAAGATTAAGTTTTAGATATTTGTTTTTGCCATCTTAAGTAATAATCAGAAAGCTGATGGTCATACATGCTAAGTTTTTATCATGTTAGAAATAGTTACAAATATAGAATTGTCTTTATGGAAGTCCAGAACATTATCTCCTCTTAGCTTACACGTGATCATTTGGATGTGGTTTATTTATCCTCTACAACATGAAATACTTAAACTAGTATAACTTTCAAGAAACTATGGGTTGGTTTACAGTCAGGTATAGCTGCTTCCCTTGATACTATGCTGGTTTATGTGCTCAAATACCACTGTGCTTTATCTCACCTAAGAGTTTGCTATGCCCATCTTTTAATGATAAAATATTGTGGAATAATTCTTTTAGTATACTACCTTAAAAGTTTACTGTCTTTCACACAGTAAATTCCATAAAGTTTCATCCAACTGAGCAAGTGGCTCTTACAGGTATGTGAAGTTTTTTCATGTGCTCTCTTAATCATGATGGAAAAGCAACTGTCATTCCCTAGCATCCTTTTGATTGTAGCCCCTCTCCCTACTCCCTTGTCAGCATCTTTGTCTGTTTAATTACTTTTATACTTCAAGGCATAACAAATCAGAGCTAGATCTTTCCATGCTCTTTGTCATATTGCTGTCATTTCTGCTTACCTGCTCTGAAAAAGATACTTAAAATGTGAACTCAGATGAATGTTCACAAGTTCATGGGGCCTGGTGGGATTCATCCCAGAGTACCAAAGGAGATACCAGGTACTGTAGTCTATCAAAAGTCTTGCAAGTCTGGGCATGTCCCTGCTGTCTGGAAGCCAGACACCTCATGTTATTCAGAAAGGGCACGAGGGAAGACCCCAGGAGCTACACACCTGTTAGTCCAGCCTCAGTCCCTGGAAAAATTAGGGAGATTATACTGGGTACTGTTGAGAGGAGTTCAAATAGTAATACAATCACCAGGCATGGACAACATGGGTTCCCAAAGGGCCTGAAAATACCAGCAGTGCAGCTTTGAAAACTACCTAGTACCATGGTTCGTATGGTCCAGCTATTAGGGCACTAGCTTCGGGATTAAAGAGATGTAGATTAACTTTGCTGCTGTAAGCTAAATCATTGTAGAATGAGAATAATTATTACTGAGATTAGAAATTTAAAACTGCTTTTTCTTCATCTACAGTGACTACCGTAAAGGAAGGTAGGGAATAAAATGCCTGACAGTGATTGCAGTTTGGCTGTGTGGGTTTTCCTGTTCTCATATGGTAACTGTAAGCATTGTTGCAGTAGCATAAACAGTGTTGTTATATAAACTGGCTGATAAGAAACCAAAACAAGCAAACAAAACTGCCCGTAGCTAAAATCTTCCATTTTGCTGAGAGGTGGTTCTGCAAACTATGTCATTGAAAGTTTTCAGGGGAACTGTTCTTCAATGTTGATTGATTTAGTACTGGTTGAAATAAAAAAAGGTCTTCCTCCCTGATCCAGAAACAATAACAGGTTGACCTTTTTTCTAGCCTTCTTACCTCATCTATTGGGTAAGGTCTTTTTCCTAGGTCTTTCATGTACATTGCACTTGTCAGAGCTGTGCATGCTCATAACAGGCTGTTTTCCGTCTCAGTCTAGACTGGTCAGCATTCTACCCCTATATATTAGAGCATGTTTATTCTGTCTGTAACAGGGAATCTTGAGTTTCTCCCTAGGTAATAATGGGTAAGTCTCTTTCAAAAACAAATGAAGTCTAAACTCAGTTGGTGCCTGCTGAGCTGTAAACCAGTGCTAGTTAAGCTGGGTTGCCTAAGGCAGAAGCAGAATAGCTAGCTGCACACTTGCTTTTTTGAGGTTTCTTATTACAAACAGGCCGAAAACATTTAATAGAAGAAATCACCGAAGAACCACCTCAGTAATATGAGAAATAGCAAATGAAAGATGACACCCATTGATGTGTTAAAAGCCTTCTTCAAATGTGAGGTATTAGAACAGGAGTGCTACTCATGTGTAGTATTTAAGTGGGTGTTTTCACTGCAGGAATGATTAATTTGGTAGCTACTTAGAATTAGCATAATGGGTTATGTTCTTACCATTATTGAAGGCAGGAAAGTAATCATTGATACTGAGACTTGCTTATCGGGAAGGTCATGATGGTATCTGTTAAGAAAATATGCAACTCTGTTGCCAAGTGTAGTGTTAAAGTTTGGTTTATTGTCCATGGAAATACTCCGGTTTAGTGTCTCTTTTTTGACCTTTCTTCTCCCTGTGCAGCATCTGGAGACCAGACAGCTCACATCTGGAGATACATTGTACAGTTGCCAACCCCTCAACCAACTGCAGACTGCAATGTAAGCAATCGACTAACTGTAGCTAAACTAGCTGCACAGCGGTTTCATTGGATACAAGTTCTGTGATAAGAGCGATTGTTACATTTATACATAATGTAAAAATGACATGATTTCAGGATTGCCAAAGGTGGGATTTGAAGGTTTTAGTTTATCAGGTATTCGAGCCTTTCTTTCAAACAAGACTCACTTCATGTTTTCAAAGCTCTGTGGTGCAGAATGGAATATGCAGCTGCGAGTACATTAACTGACATGCTGTTCCAGGTAATAGATATGTAGGTAATGAACTCTCCAGTAATTTTTTTTTTTGGTAGTAATTGGAATAATAGGTAATAATATTCTTCTAAAAACTAGTTAATTTTTTGTATCTTAACTTAATTAGGCACCTATATTAGCTGTAGTTGCTGTGAATTAAAAACTGTTGGTTAAAGACTTATGGTTCTGGCATTTATTTAATTATATCTTTATTGTATCTCTGAACGGAAAACGTTTGATTCAGTTTATTCAGTTTGGCATTTCCATTTTGAAAGAGCAGGACAAATGTTATCTTTTCTACATTCAGATATCATGAAAGAAAAGCATATTTGTCTTGCATGATGGTTAGCAAAAGAATTTTTGTGTACGGTTTACATCAGCACTGCATGATGACTGTATTGAGCAGCAGACAAATATTGTTGTCAGCATTTTGATTCTAATGGATAAAAACACAGCTGTAAATTATGCTCTTCCCAAAGATGAAAATAGTCAGTCTTCTGTTGGATGCTTGCTATCTTTAAAAATTCAACTGCATTTAACCCACTGGTATTACGCCTCCAACCAAGTTTTTGATAGTGAGTACCTGGACAAGGCTGCATTCTACAGAATTAAATTACCCAAATTTGCATGAAGGGGACTGAGAAGCATTTGCAGTATACCATGTAACAGAGACATCCCTTCCCTTTTAATCTAAATCTTTTTTCCTCTTGCATATTGTAGCAAATGTCTGGAGAAGATGAAGTGGAGATCTCAGATAAAGATGAACCTGATGGAGATGGGGATGGTTCTAGTGATTGTCCCACTGTCAGAGCCCCGTTAACTTCACTCAAAAGCCATCAAGGAGTGGTCATAGCAGCTGACTGGCTTGTTGGAGGGAAGCAAGCTGTGACAGCATCATGGGACAGGACAGCAAATCTTTATGATGTAGAGACTTCTGAACTTGTCCATTCTCTTACAGGTATTTTTTCACTCACAAAAAGATAAATTGGTGGCAAATTTTTATGCGTGGGGTTATTTGTATGTGCCAAAACATCAGGAAGGGGAGGTTGGTTGTACTGCTTCAGCTGCTGCTCAGTCATGTAGTGGTTTCTAAAATTCCAACCTTGCAAATCCTCTGAGCATGAATTTGTGTTCTTCTAAGCTTGTAATGTAACCTGTGAAAGTAGTTATTTTTAAACTGAATGTAGCCAAACCGTAGCTCTTGCAAAATGCTTTTTGTTCATGGCGCCTTAAGCAGTGATAAGCTGTCACTGTTCAGTAAGGATGGGGAGTGAGTAGCGAGGGAGTGGTACTGGGAAACACAGCTCCAGCTTCTGCCAGCAGCAGTGCCATTAAAGTTCAGCATGATTACTGACAATGGCAGCATTCCATTTTGCCTGTGTGTGGAAGTGAAAAGCCTTACTTCCATGTCCTGACATGTTCTCACCTGTGATTGCAGGGCACGACCAGGAGCTAACTCACTGCTGTACACATCCCACCCAGCGGCTTGTGGTGACGTCATCCCGCGACACCACTTTCCGCCTGTGGGATTTCAGAGATCCTTCTATCCATTCTGTGAATGTCTTTCAGGGCCACACAGAGTAAGTGACAGTTCCTTCAGAGATTTTTATGACTTCCAAAATTATGAATGTATTGGGTTGCTAATCTGAACAAAAATGTTCCTGTGCTCTTTTTGAGCTACTAAGTTCATTCCCCTGTTTCATGAGACTGATTTTCATAGAAACCCCTAACTGTCCTCCAAGTGTAACACAGCAGCACTTAATTTCCAAAACAGCCAGCCAGGGCTCTTGGTGTGGTATTGCTCATATGGTATGTGTAGCTAAAGCTCTTTACAATTAATTAATTTAAGGTATGGGGCTGTTTTTCGCATTACTTACAGCTGTAGTTTAGGGGTATTGCTGTAATGCAGTTGAAGCAGATTGCCTCTGCTTGTCATGATACTCACTGTGAAATGAGGGTTGTTTCTTTAGAACCAGTGGGGGAAAAAAAGACTGGATTAATGTTTACTCTTTTAAGATAAACTTCCAGTTTGTACATAAAATAAGCAATTGAAGTAAGGGCACTGATTGCCATGTTCTGTCTAAACAGGTTTTGGTGTAACATTTTTAGTTATGGACTCAGGCTTTTAAGTTTTTATTCTGGCTACTAGTGAGTATGGGCAAATGAGGATCTCTGTTACAGTGTTTGACTTCCTGTTCTCTTAGTCAGGGCTTTGATACACAGAAAATGCAGAAGCAGCTCTGTAATACTTTAACCAAGGAAGCAAATGTTTTTGTAAAGACTTTTGGATGTTTGAATGTGACTGTTTCACAATAAAAGATGATTGTTAGTCGTAGCTCCAAACAAAACCACAAATATTTATCTGTGTTTCTAGTTTTTGGTTAATTCAGAGGTGTAGCTTGCATTTTTTATGAACGAAACAGACCTTGACCAACCTCTTTGGTCACTCTGTTGCAGTTTTTAATTGTTTTCATGCCTCTGTTTGTTTGTATTGTCTGTCTCTGTTTAGTTCTTGCAATGTATGAGTTTGTAGTGTTGACACAGGTTTCTTCACCAAATAGACTCAAACTTCGGAGAGTCTCAATACTGAAATTCCTGTTGAAGGACTAAGGTAGTTCAGCTCCCCCTGTTTTTGAAGAGATGATTCTGTCACAAAAGAAGAGAATTTCACTGAGGAATGCAGTCAGAGGGGAGATGAGAGCTTGTTATTTTGCAGTCAAGAGGCTTTGAGGGATTTCATTTTTGGACCATTATTGTACTTCCTATTAGCAAATGATTTTTAAATTACCCTCAAATCAACACTGTAACAGTCTTCTCACATCCAGCAGCATAGAGGAAATGCTTTTGTCTGTTGACTGGAAAACACATACACGCAAAACTTTTTTTTTCTTTCTTAAATGACTGAATAATTCACCAATTCTAAAATATTTTGGTAAGTTCTTGGAATCAGTTTTGTAACCTGGCCATTACTGTCATCAATGCTGATGATTTGAAGTCCTTGCTCCTGAGTTTTAACACCCTCTTGCTAAGTAGTACTTGTCTAGAACTCATAGTAACTTTCCCCACCCCCTGCATTTCGTTAGATAACTAATGTTATCTAGGTGTCAGACATCTCAAAACCGAGGCCAGCATGCAGGGCCTGCCCTGTAGCCGCCCCCCCCCCCCAGCTTATTCCTACCCACAAGGGATCCAAACCACCACCGAATGCCAGCAACGCCCCGTTTGATGCTGCCCAGCGCTCGCTTTTCTCCGGAGGGCTGAGCGCTCCTGCGCGCTGGGGACGGACGCGGAGAGCCGGTACCGACGGCGCACTGGGCGAGCGCGGCCAGCAGGGGGCGCCAGCGCCCCGCCGCACCCGCCCCCCCCCCCGCGGCAGGCGGCGCAAAGAGGCGCCGAGGCCTCTGCGGGGCCCTCTCTGAGCGCAGCGTGCGGTTGCGGCTCTTGCCCCTCGGTGTCCGCCGTGCTTCCTGTCACCGGGAGCAGCTCTTGGGTTTGGAAATGCGAGAAGAGGGATCGAGGCTTCAAGCCTGCGGGGAATTTTGTAGCCGGCTTTGGGCATCGTATCTGTCTGGATGCTTCAATCCTGTATCATTTCGTTGTAACACAGAAAAGGTGATGCTGGCAGTTGAGTACCATGAGTTGTGTATCTCTGGAACAGCCACTGTTGATTTAAACCTTAAAAAACCGTGCTAACAGTTATCTCTGAGCCCTTCCCTCCCATGTTAATTCCTTCATGGTTGGTTCTCCCTCTTAAATTAGAGGAAAAATCTCTGCTGATGTTTGGAGAGAAATCTGCAAGCAGACTTTGGGAATTGTGTGGGTAGGTCTTTGTGGAATCCAGTGCCTTTAGCACCTCCAAAACGTGAATGCTTCTCACCTGGGACTCCTCACCCTTTAAACGAGCTATGTCTGTGTCTGGAGGTTTTACACTCAGGTTGTGACTTCTTCCTAGGCTGCAGCCTGCTTTGCATGGGGATACACTTTGTTCCCCTAAAAGAAAGGAAACTCTTGTCCAGGAAATATTGTCCCGTATAGCATTTCCTTTAAGTTTCATTTGTGAATTTTACTACTTAAAATGAGAGAGACATATTTGAGTACTCAGACTTTTCTGTTTAGCTACAATTTGATGTGCATTGTTGAAACATATCTGAACTCTCTTGCTTTAGTCCATTTCTCTGGAGCTTCGCCCCACACAAGGCTTAGTGCTTGTGAGTAGATGCCTTCTCACAGGCAGAAAAGCCTGTTGTCAGGCAGTGTTCAGGGCTAAGTCCCAGTACAGGTTGCAAATCCAAATGGAAAGAGCAGAGTTAACTTTCCTTTGGTACATTGCCAGTAAAGGTTCTGCATCAGCATTTCACGGTCCAACATTGCCAACAGGTTTTTTTTTTTCCTTCCCCTTCCTCTGTGTGTGAAGTTACAGCAGATTGTTATGCAAAACAGTTTTGTGTCTCAGTGTGACTGGGGAGACAGCTGTTGGGCCTAATGAGGAATGCTAGCACTACAGCATTTCTGTTGATTGAGACCCACGGAGGGAGCAGGATGTTGGAGGCCAGGCAGCGGTGTGTGGTGAGGAAGTGCCACGCTGTCAGCTGGCAGTGCACGCTCGGCTGCTTCCTATGACAAGATAAATGAGTTTTGCTGCAGTTTGGCTAGGCTGAAGCTGTTCTGGAGGATAGTTGTAGCACACCAAACTCCCTGTGGGACCCACAGTTTGAAGTGTCATAAGACTGCTTCCTCTTTGCCAGGATTTTTTGTTAAATGTCCTACAATACCTGTCATTGTTCTGAATTATTAAAAACCTAATGTCTTCTAGCATTCCATTAACACAGGAGCTGATGAGCTTTTGTTGACACTTTTTATTAATTTAGCCAGGGGATGTTAGCTACAATTTTATCTGAGTTGGAACAAACTGAAGACGAGTGTAAGTGTAAGCAAAGCGAAATGAGCCACATGGAAATGCAGGAAAAAGTATTTTAATTTATGGAATGGGTTAGGAAGGGAATACTTTGGAAAGATATTTGTGTACTGGTTGCTCTGCCAAGCTTCTTTCTTCCTACACAGACTTTGCTTCCCTCTGTTCTCACCTTCTTTTTTTCAGTTGGGCTGAAATCCTGGTTTAGTTTATAAGTAGGAAATGGCCTTTCTTCTTGTGGATATTTTGTCTGAATTAAAAATACAAAAAAATTAGAGTTTAGTGGAAGTCAGGCTGGTCAAAAACCAGTTCAGTGCTAAGAAGGCACCAGCCCTATTCTCACTATGTGAATGAGTCTCCTTTCCAAATGTGGAGGTGCCTGAGGAAAGAGTCATCAGTTGTGACCTTCATATCTGTTTTGACTTTCTGACTTCTGGTTCCTAAAGTCCAGAAGATTAGGTGAAGACCTCTTGATTCTTATTGTAATCATCTCCCTGGTAGCTTAGCTGCACTCTAATAGTGCATTAGAAAACTTGGTATCATGAATAAAGTGGGTCTTCATCCTAATTAAAACTTAATTTGGTGTCAGTTTAAATTAAGAGGCTTGCATAAACTGGTCCATTGTGACCTGGCGAGTGCTAATCTCAATCAACAGCTTGGATAGGACGTGAATTCAGATTTCTGCATAACAACCCAAGTGACAGCAACAACTGACAGCTTCAATTAAAATGGCTGAGTTCGAAGCAATTGATGTGCATGACCCAGGCTACAGGAGAGGTCATTCAATGAAATCTGTGGGAACAGCTGAGAGGCCTTCCCTAACGATTTTAGGGAGAGACAAACCCTCTTTGTTAGTGGATTGTGTGGACAGAAAAGAGCTGGGTTTGAGCTGGGAATTCAGGCAGTATTGAAATTAAAATAGTAGTACAACAGCTTTAGTTGGATAATATGAAATAATAGGTAAAAGATTAAAAAAAAAACCCAAGCTCATCATCACGAGAACTGTTCATCTGAGCTTACCAGTACAATGTGCTCTGAAAGTATGGAATACAAAGATAATAAAATGTAAAATAAAATTAGTTCATAAAAATCTTTATGTAATCTCTCCTGAAAGGAGCATTTTGCACTTTCAGTTGCTGGAAATATTCTTAGGAGTCTTTCTGTGGCTGCCCTTCTGCATGTATAGACATGAGTCAAATCTGAAGAACTGAGCATTCTTACTACTACTGCTTGCCGTTTTTTGTCTGACTCTCAGACTTCAGCTACTTGTAGGACGAACAGAAATGACAGAGATGATGAGATTGCTGCAGCTGTTGCTAGTGAAGTTACACTGGGAGCTCTGCGCATGCATCACAACCATGTCTAAGGGTGTGTACAAAATAGCTGCAGCTACATCTTGGGTGCTTGGAATCTCCTCAGTGTCTGTTCTATGGATGACAAATGCCTGCAGTAGTTCTGCAGAAGTCCTTGGATGGAGAGGGAAAGAACCTGACTACTGGCGTCAGAACATCTGAGAGGAAGAATTGTCCTGTATGTTATTAATTCAGTTTTGGTTGCCTGAGAAGCTTAGTGGACATCAATACAGAACTTCAAAGTGAATTAGTTTCAAGGCTGGACGTGTTTAGCTCACATTAGGGCCGGAGGAATATGAGACATGCCTCTGGAGTGACTTCCCACTGCTGGGTACTGGGGCCAGTCAAGCCCTATGTACCTCAAGTGACACAGCTTCGTTAGAATAGTTTTTATTCTAAAATACCCAGTTGGAGTTTCAGTATTTCAGATGATCTTAAGAAAAGAAAATTCAAGTTACATATTTTAAAGGGGATACAGGAATAGAATATAGATCTTTGAGTCAGATGCTAGTTTAATAAAGAACTGTAGAGCTTGACATCTTTCTTTTTATGTCTGATTGTTTAGCACTGTGACATCTGCAGTTTTCACTGTGGGAGACAATGTTGTTTCTGGTAGTGATGATCGTACTGTAAAAGTCTGGGACCTGAAAAACATGAGGTCTCCTATAGCAACTATCCGTACAGATTCTGCAGTCAACAGGTAAGCAGGTCTCTGAGCCACTGAGTTTCTTCAGTCATCTTCTCTTAGTTCTTCATTTCTTTCACATGTGTAAATGGTTCAAATCTGTGTCAGGAGAGTTTTAGACTGGGCATTAGGAAGCATCTCTGTACCACGAGAACGGTTGAACACTGGAACAGAATTCTGAGAGTGGTGTTTAAGAGCTATTGGAAGAGGACCTTTGATAAGGTGGTTTAATTTGTGGCCAGCCCTGACTTGGTCAGGCGGCAGGACTAGATGATGCCTTCCTGCTGAAATAGTCACTGGATGTACACTGGCTTTTAGTCACTACAATTGAAGTTGAGGCTCATGAGGTTCTGAGATCACCTGCAGTGGATTTATAAGGTGCAGTTGTAGTGAATGTCAATTTTCAGTGCCTACACTGTCCTGCTTCTCAGGGCTTTGCTGTGTGGGGAGTAGGTGTTAGGGCTGTCTGAGCATCTGAACCTTTAGTACCTTTTTAGTACCCTGAATTCTAATGGGGGAAGGATTCAGTTGTGTCACTTCCCATGAGCTTATGCTTGTAGTGTCAGGTTGTGTATCTGCTGTGCAGATAACCCACTCTTGTCTCTCCTGTGCAGGATTAATGTCTGTGTTGGCCAGAGGATCATCGCTCTGCCCCACGACAACCGGCAGGTCCGGTTGTTTGACATGTCCGGAGTGCGCCTGGCGCGGCTGCCACGCAGCAACAGACAGGTAACCAGCACTGGCAGCCTGAGGGGGGCTGTTCTGGCACTTGGGGCGAGGGGGCCTTGGCAGCTCTAGCTTATACTGCACAGCTTCTGAAAGACACTTGGCTGTGCTGCTGTTAGTGCTGAAAACGACCCCCGTGCAAACGAGCACCAGATCTGGGATTTTTTTGTGGAGTTGGGAATGTCTGAGGTGCATTTCATCAGCACATTTCTCCTTCCTCAGGTGAAACTAATGTCTGTGCAACGGGAAGGTGTGTGGGAGCACTGCAAGTGTGTGTGCGCGCGCAACGGGAAGGTGTGTGGGAGCACTGCAAGTGTGTGTGCGCGCGCAACGGGAGGGTGTGTGGGAGCACTGCAAGTGTGTGTGCGTGCGCAACGGGAAGGTGTGTGGGAGCACTGCAAGTGTGTGTGTTGTGGCAGAGAAGTGGCTCATTGTGATGTTTGATGTGCTTTTTTAATTAGGGTTTTTTTGTTTGGTTGTTTTTTTGTGCTTTTCTGTTTGTTTGTTGGCTTCGCTTCAGTTTGTTAGGTTTGGGGTTTTGGTAGTTTTGTTTTTTTTCCCAGTGTTTAATTTGTTACATAGATGAAAGGAAACAAGGGAGGGGCAGTTTGTGCACCTGCCTTGTGTGACTGGCAGTGAGTGTGGTGCTTTCCCTTCCATGCTCACACACAGGCATTCCTGGTATTTGGTGCTAAGCTATCCTTGCTGCAGCCATCAGGTTTTGTGCAGTTGTGCTGCTCTTAGGCGTGGCAAGCACTGCAACTGGAGCAAGTGTGACTAAGTGCTCTTAATGGGATATGCTAGTGCAGTAGAATTTTGGGTGGATTCAGCAGCTGTTTGCAGAATTGAGGAAGGGGTTTAAAGCCTTATTCAATCTTTTTTTTAAAGTCTTTATCTAGTTCAGTGGGGTTTATTAGTCTGTTGTTTAATCTGTTTTTTTTCTTCAGTATTTCCATTCAGACTGACACTGCTGAAATCATGGGAAATGAATTTGTGATTTAAATGTTGGTCAGAATTTTCCTTGTGGCATTTTTGCTCCTATTGGACTTGCACAATAGATAAGGCATTGCTTTTCCTCAGTATGGCATACCTCTTTCTGTAGCATCATCCTTTCTGTTTTATGGGTGTGATGGACACTGAATTCTGCAGGTTTATAGCAGAGCAGTTGCCAGCACATAGCTCTGTATTTTAGGATTGCTTTTATAAGTGAAAATGGTAAAATCAAAATCCCGTTTGCTTTTGTGAATAAAATGTAATTAGGTAGCAAACAGACCTTGGAAATGTCTGAAGGTTTTGTGCACCTGTTTGTGTGCTGATCCAGTGCTGGTGTTAGAGGGGTCTCCTTGTGACAAAGCCTTTCCTCTTGCAGAGGACTAGCAATGTGCTCTAGGCTTCCTCAGTGTTGTAGACACCCCCCGTGAGTGTTAGCAAGTTTGCATTTTGGGTCCCACTAACTTGTTGAGATAGAAGCTTTCAAAACCTGCCATCAGTAATGCTGCTGTCTCCTGAACTGTTGCAGGGCCACAGAAGAATGGTGTGCTGCTCAGCATGGTGTGAGGACCACCCGATCTGTAACCTCTTCACCTGTGGGTTTGATCGGCAGGCTATCGGGTGGAACATCAACATCCCTGCTTTGTTACAAGAGAAATGAGATGCTGGAGGAATGGCTGCAGTTCCTGCTGCCACGGACTGCTCCCCTTGGCAGACCTTTCCAAACGCTGGTCTGCTGCAGCTGTAACAGCTCTTCCTTAGCGGAGACTCGAGCAGCTTTGTTCTTGTTCCCACATTGTGCTGTTTGCATGGGTTGTACAGAAAATGTGATTTTTTTTAACAATTAGTCTGTCTGGTGTATGAACTTTTCTATTCTGGCATCCACTGGTCAGTGTGTTCCCTGTTGCATAGAGCACATAAATGTTCTAAGTTATTTAGCATTGAATAGCTGTGCAGTAGGGCATTACGTCTGTGACATGAATGTGAAAGCTCTGTAATTAATGTGGGGTGCATAGCAGTCTGTTACATTGTCCCATGACTATACATATCTGCCTTGTGCTAAAAAGAACCTGCAGGGCTGTGACTTTGAAATGAAGTGTGACTTTCACTACGTGTGTGATGGTAAACATTTTCCCCTCTGCATCTGATTTGGAATACCTTTTTAGTGCTGCAGTATAGTGCAACTTCAACTCCATTTTTATTCCAGTTACTGGAGAAATAGTAGAACTGAGAAGGAAAATGCAAGCAACTTGCAGTGAGTAAAGACTGCCAGGTTTATTTGGAAATCGCTTTTGTACTTTTGAAAAAGAAAAGTATTCATTCTGCCCTTCTTATATACAGTGACTCTAAAATCTCATGGTGTTTCCTACTAGCAAAGATCCAGAGCATTGGGATCCTAATCACTGAAATCTAGTCAAGCAAATTCTGAAGCACTTTAGTTTATAGCTATTGTTATAAACCATTTATGAAAGTTTGACTCTACCAGTGAATGTGAGCTGACCTTTGTAAGAAGGATTACTTCTTTTTGGTGATCTGCCCAAAAAGGAAATAGTGTTTTTGGGGGTTAGNGTTTTTTTTTTTTTTTTTTTTTTTTTTTTTACCATACCTATAGTGAGCATACTTTGCTCTGGTGTTCACTTCCCATGGTTTTATTTTGAGCCAGCAATACAAAGTAAATGAGTACTACCTCAGAAACAGATGTTGGTCAAGATGCATTGAATCTCTCCGTAGCTTAGAAAAACAGCACTTTTGGTCTGTGGCTGAAGTCCTGTCTTTGACATGAGAGGAAAGATAACCATACCAAATGTGATCCTTAGGATAATTAACAGATACAGCTAATGGAGCAATATGATCAATGAACATTGTCTGTCACCTTTCCATTCTCAGCTGTGGCAGGGGCTGCTCTAGTTCCTACTCTGTTCCAGAAGGGAGTAACTGACGCAGATCTCTCTGCTCCTTCCCAAATGACTCTGGGGTTAGTCTTTGCTGTCCTTAGCCTTTTTTGCACTGGCAGTAGGGTGTCAGAGGAAGGCTGAGGGGAGCCAAGGGTGTGCACTCTTGCAATGGGAGTTTGGGGGTGTTGACATTAGGTAAGTGTTAGGAACTTCTTATCTCATTATTATGGTTTTGTGAAGCTATAGCTGTGCTCATGTCCTCTGCAGCACTGTTTAGAGTGACATTAAGATGTGTTGACTGTTCAGTTAACTGTTCAGATAATGGCATTGGAGTGCAATGGGATGGGATGAAGAATGCATCCTTGAGTAATTGTGGGGAAACTGGGGTCATAGACTGGTTTTGAACTGTAACATTGATGAAGCTCAAGATAATGAATGGAGGGTGTGTGTGGTATCTTTATAGTATAGGTTATCATAATATAATAGCTTGACCCCTTGTTTCTGTTTTTTTCTCTTTCTCTTTTTGTCAAGATACAAGATATATATACAGAATTTTACTGAAGTAATCTTGAAATTCCAACAGTAGCAAGGTTGCAGGGAGCAGCTGCAGAGTTTTAAATCTTCTGACAACAAGGGTTACAGGATGGTGTCAAAAGTTTATTTTCACTTTTTTTCCCCGGGGTTTTTAACTCTTGGGTAAAGCCATTTGAAGTTGGATTGCAAGTGTCCTTCTTTAACGAGAAGAGACTCACTTTTTGTTTTAATTGGCAATGGAGAGAACTTTACACAGGTTGATGCTGTTAAAAAAAGATAAACAAGTCTCTCCAGCCTGGAGAAGCAGCTTCTGCAGCATGGCCTTCATGTGTCTTGAGCGTGAGTGTCTTTTTATTACCTGAGGTGGTGTGAGGGTCACTGTTTTTGGTCCTTCTAAGCTGTCTGTTGAAGCTTCTCTCATCCATATGTGACACAGGACTATGCAGTATAACCATCAGTGCTGCAAACTCTTGATATCACCAGAGGGGCCATCCTCTGACACTGGGAGTGGGATGCTTACACTCTTTCACTTTGACAAAACCAACCAACCAAGGTGCTAGAGCCATGTTCTGTGGAGCAGGCTAATGCTGAAAACAGCTAACACTTCACTATCACTTAGCTTAATTTCATGTACTGTACCCAGAGTTAAGGGTCACTCCCCTTGGAAGCAAATCACATGTGAGCGTGGCAGTGAATGATGCTGCACTGACCAGACACGTGGCAAACATTTCATGCCTTTGAGTGTTCTAAAGAGTGTTTTTTCAGCTCTGAGCAATGTCCAGCATTTCATAAAAGGAGGAGAGTTACAGTTTCAGTGCTGTGCAGAACTTCACAGACTACTCATCACTGGGCAAAATCAAGCTTCTATGTCTTTCTCAAGCAATGCACATCAGTTTTCACAGTTTGTGTATATGGTCAGAAAGATCTGGAATGAAACATCTTTATTGCCTAAATCTGTGAAAACTACCTTTTGGGAAATAACTTTCTAAGTTATGTGGAACCAGTTTTTATTATTCTGCTAATTTGTTTTTAGATGTAAAATGTTTTTCTTCATTATGATTCAAAATGCATTAAAACATTCAACAATTCCTTTTTGCAAGTTGTTCTTCTGTGTTGCATTAGAGTTCTATTCATCTTAGTACTTCACTTGGTTTAGTAGTCAAAGGATCTTTGCCACTTTCCACTCTTCGTCTACTAAAAGAATCCTGCACCTGGGTTGGGGCAGTTCCAAGCACAAATCCAGGCTGGGTGAGGAATGGCTCAGGAGCAGCCTTGAGAAGGACCTGGGAGTGTCAGTTGGTGACAAACTCCCCGTGAGCCAGCAATGGTCGCTGGCAGCCCAGCAGGCAGCTGTGTGCTGGGCTGCATCCAAAGCAACAGGAGCAGTAGGGTGAGGAGGGGGTTCTGCCTCTCTGCTCTACCGAGACCACGCCTGCAGCACTGCCTCCAGTTCTGGTATCCCTCGAGGCAGAAATTTAATTTTTATTTCCTTGTTAGTTTTTGTTAAACCTTACTTAAATCTTTGCAATGTCAGAGATCAGCCTCGTGCAGAAGGAAAGCTGAGCCTGAGTATTTCAGTGGCACTGTATCCTCCGAGGCTGTAGGTGCTGAGCATACAGTAGGGTACAGTCTGACAGTGCACAGCAAACACTTTGGAAAGCAGGATGATAGTATGGAGAAGACTTGAAGTAGAGGATTAGGGAAAAGGGAGAGAAATGAAGGAAGAGCAAAACTTTCCAGCAGCAGTTTCAGGGTAGAGGAAATAGTGATGCTGTTTTCCAGTGTGGATAATTGCAGGACGTATTGACTTGGCCTTTCATGTTTCATGAAGCTTGTGAAAACTCCGCCAGAAGGCTGTCAAGAAGTTGGATGCTGTTGTGATGCACCCTTCAGAAGTGCTGAGCTCCCATCAGTGTTCTGCACAGCCTGCTGGGTGGTTAGTAGTTTGGAAAATCAGATTCATGGCCCCAATTATGGATCTAGAAACTTCATTTTTGGTGCCGTACCCTAATTGTGTATCTATTTTATGTTGCTGAATTAATGTACTGAGAAGTTATTGGACAGAGATGTGTGGTTTACTGAAATGAAAGGAAAACCCTCCCATGGTTATCCAAGGCTGCTCGAAGTTGGCGGTTGGAAAGCTGAAGCTATGTGTGGTGTCAGTTCCTGGTGTAACTGCTGAGCAGTGAACAAACCCTTTCTTTCAGATGCTCTTTGCTCCTCTTGCAAATCTCTTTTCACTCCTGGTGTTTGTAAGGATACTGATGATAGGCCCTTGGCGACCATGTCCAGCATCCCCTAGGAGCAGCTGCAAGTGGCTGCATGGGGAAGTGGGACAAGGACCCCAAGGGAAGAGCACACCAGCTCCAACATGGAAAGCACAGGAGAAGGTGAGAGGGTGTGAAGGCGGTGGATGTGAGTTGTTAAGGTGACCAGAGTTAGAAGAGTAAAAAAACTGAATAAAGACAGCATCAGTGAGAGGCAAGAAGGGACCAGCTGTGGGGCAGGGAGGTGACAGCACCTTTTGGCCAGCTTTCTTTTGGAGGATCTGGTGTGATTCAGCTCCGCCATACCTGGAGGTAGGGTCTGTGGGTATGGGTCTCAGTTCCTCACTGAAGACAACATGTTTCTGTTACTGATTACAACACCTCTGCTCTGAGTGCTCTAGGAGTGCCATAGCAGCATAGAGACTGCTGGGCCCATAAGTATCCAAATGTGCTCTGGTTCTTCCAATCTCCATCCTTCCTCTCCTTGCAGTGCTCCTTGCCTCAGTGAGGAATCAAGTGTTTGCAAGAGCCCACTCTGCTCCTTTGAGTTACTGCCTCAGAGCACCTACAACTCTTTGAAACACATTTCTGCTCTCCCATGAGAAAGCCAGAACCACTGAGATGTCCTCTTCCCACCAAAAGAGGGTGGGTTTTTCCTTCCCTCTTCAGTGTCTTCCCCCTTCAAGTCACTTTGAGATAGGCAGGGAAAGGTAAAACCAAGCATGTGAACAAGTCCATGTCAGGCTTTTCCTTAATCAGCTTCTGTGATGCTGTAGCCAAGCTGCTCTGTCAATAGGTTTTATATTTGTTTTCCTGTACCGAAGGCCAAAGATTAATTTATCTGGACATCCACCCCACCTTGCAACACTGTCTTGTTAGACTTGATAACATGTGGAGCTATTTTAATCCAGCTTAATTTGATCTTGATCTTTCGTTAATATCCTTTTGATTTTTTCTCTAGCCTGTTTTGCTGAAGTTTACAAGTATAAAATCATAGGAGAAATGGTATCTAACTTCTGATCCACTTTGTTAATAAGCTGATTACAAGTATTTAAAGTTATCTCCTCTTCTCCAGATGCAGCAGAACAAATGACCTCTAAACACCACCAGCCTTGCCAACAAGTTACAGAGCTCTTGCTGGAGGCAGACTTTGTCAAAATACAGATGAAGACCTTGGTCCTGGAAGTCAAACCATTTGGGCCCAGCTGAGCTTGGCGTAGCACAGATTTTCAGTCCTGTAGTTCCATCAAATGTGCAATTTTTAACTTGAAGAAACTGCCAATAAGCTGGATGATTTACACAAAGTACTTGGTGAGCATCATGGAGTGATTTCTCTGCAAGTACAGCATGTGGGTTGTTCCCTTAGCTGGACTTCGAGGCTGCACACTAGCACTCAGCCCAAGCATAGCAAAGGTGCTGCTGTGGCTCATTCTTATTCCCTGTCTCTCTTCCCTTTCCTTTAGTCTTTGTTTCTTCACATCGTAAGTTCTTGGACAAGGTCAAACCCTCTCTTGTGTGTTTGGGTGGTGAGCTGGAGCCTCAAGGCTGTGGATGGCTGTGCTTGGCATGGCACAGTGAAGAGAGGGATCACTTCTAGGGGTGTTCTCTAGCAGCTGGGCCAGTCTGGGTTGAGAACATGAGACTCTAGTGATGATGGTGCATGAAGAACCTGGTTGGGATCCTCCTCTGGGGACCTTTGAAGGGGCAGTTAGGAGGAGAATGAGAACATGGGTGTTTTACCAATCAGCAGAAGGAAGGTCCTTGCCCCAGGGGATCTGGCTACCTGTGCCAGGGGAATTTAGAGTGGTGGGGCTTGTCCTTTATTTCTTGGGTCTACGAGCAACTGCCAGACTTGCAGTTGAGCTCTGGCCATCAGAAAGCTGCAGGCACTGGGGCAATGTCTTGTGCTCGCTGAGTGGTTGGCCCTTGTGGACACGTTGAGAACAACTCTTGTCCTAGGGCTTTACACCGGAAGCTGCGTGCCAGGAGAGCTGCTGTAGGGCCTCTCCATTCCCCTGTAAGAGAGCTCATCTCTCCCTTAGAGCACTGATCCTGGTGCAGCTCCGCTAGGAACAGCAGATTTGTGTGAGGTATCTGAATGAGAGACAGATCCCTTTCCTTATCTGGAAGGAAACAACCATTTTCTTCACTGGCAATGACTCTGCAAGGAAAAAGTTGCAGTTCCCTGCCCTTATGCTCCCTGGTCCTGTCGGTGGAAAGAACTCTGGTTTAAGAATGAGCAGTTCTGCAGGAACCTACAGACACTTAAAAGGTGTTAAATTAGGAGATCTCTGGTGCTGCTCCTAGAGTGGTGTCATTTAATAAATAACATTCAAGGATGAATTCTTAATTTTTTGTATTTATCTCCTTTTTTTTTTTTTTTTTTTTTTTTTTTTTCCCCCCAGTTTAATTTTCAAAAGGTAAATCTGCACCAAGCTGTGTGAAAATTTTGTGTGAGAACAAAAGCAATGTTTAGGCTGTGCAAGCAGGTCTGTGCCAGAAAATGGTGCTGATAGTGTTTTATGCCACCAAACCATTTCTCCTACCCCCATCAGAGACTTATTAATGAGCCATTGGGTGGGCAACAGTGGGACCACTACCAGCGGCCACCCTCGCTGACTCTGCTCTCCCCAGCCCTAAGGCAGGGGCTCCAGGAAATATCAGCATCCACACAAGACGTGCCCTTCTCTCGCAGCTCTGCCGCAGTTCCGCTCTGGTGCTAACTCACCTGTTTTTCTTTTATTCCCCCCCCCCCCCCCCCCCCCCGCCAGGAATTCCGTGTCCCGTGCGCTTCCCGAGGGTCTGGCAGGGGAGCAGAGCTGTTGGCCCCGGCTGACTGACTGCCGGGAACGGTTGAGCGCAGGGCGCGGTGTGAGCAGGAGCTGCCAGCAGAGGGCGCGCTGAGACACGCAGCGCGGAGGACGGGGCCGGGGAGGTTCGCTCGGAGCAGGCAGGCGAAGCTCCCCGGTTCATAATTCATGTACCTGCAGGACACTGTAAAGGAGCATAATTGGCCTGTCAGGGCAGCCGTGCTACTTGGCTGTGAAAAATGCTATCAACAAAACATCCTAAAACATCTCTGGACGTAGCATGGCTCTGGAGCTGCTGAGAGAACGCAGAGTGCCTTCCTTCCCCCAGCTCACCTGGGCCCCCTCCGGGACCCTTTCCTCCACAGCACTGAGAAGGTAATGACATAGACACAGGTTTACTGCTTTGAAGGCACAGAAACTTTTAGTAAGTACATTTCTAATTTTTTATATCACTTTAAATAGAGACCACCTTGCTCTTCAGGGCTAGATTTGCCTTACGTTAAGACTGTGCTGGTCTGGGTGGGGCTGTGCACGCTGAATGCCCAAATGTGACTGTGGGCTGTTTTAAACCCCGAAACGAAGGGCTCTGCCCAGATGACTTCAAGGAAAGCTATCACGTCCAGGGTGTGCCCTGCCCTGCCCTGCCCTGCCCATGGGCTCTAGGCTGGTGGTTGCCTTGTGTAGCACCTCCACTGTGGCTGGAGGGATGAAGCGCTGGTGGCATGTGGTAGTGACAGTACCAGGGACTGGTGGGATGAGATGCTAAATTTGTTACTTTTCTCTTCAGAAAGGAAGTGCCCTGACACTCGGATGTATTTGGGCAGTCCAAGCTGTACTTGTAAAAGCAGTGTGTGAGTGGAAAGCATCACACACTTCATGAGAAGTTTCCTTTAATCCAGATGCAGCAATGTTTGCAATAGTGCTGTTGGTACCTAGTCAGTTTCCCAATAAAAGCCTTCTGAATTACAACAAGAACAGAAAAATCCTAAAAAAACTTGGCCAGAATGTGTCTGAGCTCTAACTAACGGAGACCTGCTAGAGCAATAAACAAACATGTTTAGCACCTAAGGCACTGGTACCCTCCATGGACTCTAAGAGTTCATTAAACCTTGCCCTGTAAACTCATGGACCAATTTTGTGTCATGCTGTCCAGTCTGCCAAGCTCTTGCTCTGTAATTCCCTAAACAGGATAAACTCCTAAACATCCAGCCAGCATCAAGAGGAGCAGCAGCTAAGTGTAAGCAGCAGTCCCACTGCCTCACTCACTGCCATGCCTACAGCTCTCTTCCATCCCTGCTGTGCCCACAGCTTCCTTCAATCCCTGCTTTAAACCATCGTTATAACAGGGCAGTCAGGGGAAGAGCTTGCACTGCTGCCTCTGCCTTTCTGCTGGGCATCTGCTGCCTGCCCCAGACCATGCCCAGCATCAGAATGCCTCTGGTCTGGCATTGGGTACTTGGGACCTTACCTGGGCTGACAGCCTGTGCCAGCAAGGGGTTGTGTTGGTGCTGTGTTTGAGAGAGTTCATCTTACCCTCTCCCTCCAAAAAAAGAGGCATCGTGGTGCTGATAGGCACCTACACCCAGCTCACACTGAGCTTGTGGGAGGCAAATGCTGTGGGAGATGCATTGCAGCATACACTCCATAGGTGTATATGCAAAGCTCCAAGCTGGCCTGTTGTTCCCTGTGAGTGAGGAGTGAGCGGGACAGCTTTAGAATCAGCTGCACAATCACTAAGTTAATTCCAAAGTCTTTTTTCATCACAGGTTTTGCTGTGTTCAGCAAAATGGCATCTCTGAAGCCCTGGAAGCTGTTGTGGTTTTCCTAGCATAGGGGAGGTGGTTAAAAAAAGGCAAAGTAGCTACCTATATAATTACTTCCTTTCTTCCACCTTTCCTGTACATACTTTCTTCTCTGTGAGCTGGGTCTGTGTTTATCACAGCTCAGTCCCAAGCTAAGTGGCAGGCACTCCACAGTTTTAAGCTGAGCTGTGGGATATTCTGTGTAGATTACAGACCTCAGTGCTGCTTTAGAAATCTTGTGACACAGCCATTAGGCCTGTTTTGTGCTCCTCTAGCTGCTAGATTGTGAAAAGCTCCTAGAAAGAGAATAACATAAGCTAGCAGATCAGAAACAGTTGCTTGTTAATAGTTTTTCAGCCCAAAGTTGAAGTCCAATAGATGGGTCCAGGCATTTGATCATCTTTTACTGATTAGGGTTGGTCATTCCCACCTTAAAAAGGGTAACTTCAGTCTGGTTCACTGAGGCTTTGGGGCTGCAGGCTCTCTCTGAGCACATCAGCACTGTCTGCAGTGTGCTGCTTGGTGGAGGAACGTCTGCTCCGTGAGAGCTCAGCCTGGTAGAGCAGCGTGCAGAGCACCTTCATTTTCAGTCATAACCACGTTTGGACATGGTGCTGCTGGTTTAAATTGGAGTAATGAAATCCTGACAAGTGGTTTGGACAAACACAACACAGGCAATAACAGAGGCTTTAATAAAATGAAAGGATTTCCAGGGAATACCTTCATTTCTTCCCTCCTCCAATTTAATTCTTTCTGAGAATAATCAGACCATAACAGAAGACTAAATTAAAGAGATGAAGTTCAGCTGCAGAGGTAATAATGTCCATAAAATGTTTTCAAAGGTTGTTCATTTGTTTAAAATGAGTTCTGTGAGTCAAGCTGATGTGCCTTAAATACTTCATAAGCAAAAATATTTTGCACTTGAACTACCTTTTCATCTAGGGATCTCAAAGTGGTGTGGAGGCAGGAGGGAGAGCTTCTTACTGCCAGCTGCCAGCAGGAGGATGTCTTTGGAGGCAGCTCCTGCAGACCCCATTGCAGTGAAGTGTGAGCTGAGGGCATGGCTTTGGGATGTCCACCCCATGACCAGGTGTGCTCACAGCATGGCCACATCTGCCTTCTAGTCCTCCTCCTCACTGCGGCTCTCACTGCAGCTTGGATCTGTGCTGTGGGGAAAGTTCAAGGGTTTTGTGTGAGGCATTTGGCCAGAGAACCCCAGTTCAGATGACCAAGTAACCTTCACACAGGTCCAGAGAAACTCCAGCTGCTCCCCTTCCCCTCCCCTGCACCACAAGCATATAGCAAATGCTCAGCACTGCCAGGACTCTGCTGCCCAGGCTCTGCTCTGAAGGCACTCTGCTCCTCACTGCCCTGCTCTTTGGTCCTGGCAGCCCAGGTGAACTCCACGTGGAGTGTCTGTGTTACAGCTAATTTACTCATGGGATGGATATATCCGAAATCCCATGGCCTAGCAGCCAGCAAAAGCTCTCTTGGAGCTCCAATGATAATGACTTGTCCCACTGAAACAGAAGGGAAATCCATCCTTTATCCCTCCTGCTGCTCTGAAACCTTGAGCATTGGTGAGATGGAAGGTGGTAAAAGGAAGGCTGGCAGGGGAGAGGCTGAGGGTGCTGAGCTTTCTGTGGGGAAGAGCTGAGGGCTGTTTCATACTCCTGGGCGCTGCATGCTGATGGTTCAGTTTAGCTTTGGGTCGGGTCCCAGTGGGGGACATTTCACTCCAGGTGAGTGGGGAGCCCCTTTGCTGCAGTTCCCTGCATCTGTGTTTCCTGGAGACGTAACTCTGAGGCCGAGTCCTAAGGAAAGTCGCCGTGGGGATGGTGAGACTCTGTGCTTCAGTGGCACCTTCTGGGTTTCAGTGAGGCAGTTAACGCAGGCCTTGTTACACAAGAATTTTGGCCATTTATTCTGCTTGCTCCTCGCAGTATTTCCCCTGAGAATATCAGAGGCTGCGACTGAGCACAGCAGTGATTCAAGTAGTTTCTTCTTTGGGATTTCTGCCACCTTGCCAGGGCTTGGTATGTTTGGCAGCCTTCATTCCTGGTGTGCTTATGGTGCATGTTCTTAGTGCCTTGCACATAAACTGTGCTCTTCAGCTTCTGCCCAAGGTCATTTTCTGCTTGCACCACAGACCAGTAGCTCCACCTGGGAAAAATGTCAAAGCACCAGCCTGAGGGTCATCATCCTCACAGCTCCACAGCAACAGGCTCCTGTGGGAGATCCAGGACCCAACTGTGCATGTCCGACAGCCCAGCCAAGGTCCTAAAACGATGCTCTCTGGTCCAGGGGAGGCCTCTGCTGGCATCGGTGAGATTGTGCTGACTCAGCAGTCTGTCAGTGACATCCCAGTTGTTATTTCAGTGGTTGCTGAAAGATTGGAGTCTGTGCTAGCAGTGTCAGGTTGCCAGCACAGGAGGCTCATTCCACCCAACAGCACTAAGTGTGTGGTGATGGAGATGGGACCTAATTACCTTCATCAGATTGATTTCCTTTTGGTTACCACACAGCCATTAGAGGAGTGACAGTAGCTGTTCATCTCTTTGATGAGGGCTGGAGTTCAAACAACATTGCTAAAGCTATGAATGCCTCGTGCCTCCCCCAGGCTAATGGTTTGATTACCACGTCAAGGCCTGGAGCCAAGCACTTCATCTATACCTTATGGGTGGTGAGAAAATATAGGCTGCACCTAAACACAGCAGCTGTGAGACACGGAGGATGCCAGAGAGCTGCTGGGAGATGCATACACCTGGCGCCTCACTTCAGTTCTGAGCACAGAAGCACTGAGGAAATCACAAGAGTCAAGTTCAGCTCCCACCACCTTTGGTGCTTCCCTGTAACTCACTTGCATGAGGGTCACTGAAGTGCTGAACTGCCACTGGGAGGAGACTGGGACATTTCTGACATTAGCTCTTCCTCTTACATACCTATACATAAATACATACATAGTTACGCAATGCTAAAAACCTCTGTGGTGCTTTATCTTTGTAGGCTTTTTGATATGCCAAAATACAGGCACCTAACCTTGGTGCACTGTAACACTGAAAACAGTTGGTCTGGGACAAAATCCTGTAGCCTTCTGTCAGGGAAAGTTGTAGTAAAGTTGACAGGGAGCAGCAGAAGCTGCACCTGGGACAGAGGTAGTGAACTGCTGTGACATGTGGGGGGCCACACTAAACTGTCCATCTTCCCACGAAGGTCTGTCTTGTCTTACCTGCAGTGGCTGGATGGAGCTTTTCCTCTGTGGAAACTGGAGAAAGGATGACAGGAGGGAAATTAGCAGCAGGACTAAAGTATGGGACCCTCTGGCCCATGCCATAGGCACTGAGATGCTTCACCAGGTCAGTGTCATTCCACAGGGCAATCTGCAGCCAGCCTCGGCTGCAGACACCAGCAGGCTGCAGCGGCGCTCAGCGGTGCGAAGCATTGAGCTGCACTGTGAAAGCACAAGGAGAGAGAACCACCAGGAGTCCACAGAGACCTTTCTTCACCTGACCATAGCCCCCCAGTTCCCTTCGTAAGCTACATTCTGTGCAGCGACACCAGCGTCAGCAGATGTGTGTTAAGGTGGGGCAGGCTTGCCTTTGTTGGGCAACCCCAGAGTGGAGGCAGTCAAAACGGTTTGGTTTGTACAGCTCAGCGACACTGCTGGGCCAGGGTGATCTCTGCCTCACACCTTGGATTGAAAAAGGGTTTCTTTTCAGAATGGCTCTGTCCTCACTTCTGCCACAGTTCTTCAAGGGAGACAAAGAGATGGGCAAATTAGCTACTTCTGATCTCTTCCTTACCCCTTGAGTAACCCAATGAGAAGACCCAAGGGTATTTTAGGAAAGCTATAGGCAGGAAACAGAGCTGAACTTGCACAGCTTGTGTTTCAAATAATGAGAAAGGCTCTTCAAATGTATTTCCACTTGTTAGAGGGTCAAAGAGTTAGTGGGTCAAATAGGAAAAAACTAGCTCTGGGAAGCAGTGATGGATGGCTTTGGTTTTCCAGTGAACACCCATGTGTCAGGGCTAGGAGCCAAGCTTTAGCATAAAAAAAAAGGGTTCATATGGAATTAGTAGAAATATGAATTTAGTATTAGCCTAACCCTGTTGCTTGCAGCCAGTAATGACCCTTTTTCTGATTTCAATGACAGCAAAGTCATGTTGAGAATAAGCTCCCTCACCAAAGAGCCAAAGCATGTGCAGTAGATGTTAACTTAGCCAGCCACCAGCACTTCCAGCTGCAGCACTACTTTCCACACTGTGCGGATGTTGGCAGTTTGCAAGCTATCAGTCTATCAGGTCTGTATCTGCAGCTACGTCTCTGTCTATATCTGTACACACACATACATGCTGTATTCTTGTCTTACAGCCTAATGGTATCAGCACTCTGAAGTCAGTTCCCCATGACAAGAAGGGGTAGGCACTGGTTTTTAAAATGATTTGCAGACTTTCTGAGTGGGAATCACCTCCCCATGCACAGTCCACTGATGCAGGAGTCCAGATTCCCTCTCCTGTCAGTGGGGAGAGGCCAGACCTTTAGGAGGTGAAGTTCTCCACATCTCTTAGACACTGTCATGTGGTCTGAATCACCTTACCAAGCCATTTTTCTCTATCCAGGAAGCTCAGAGAGTGGATCCCTATTAAACACCTGTCCTCTGAGTGCATGAAGTGGCTATAGTGAAGATGATCCTTCAAGGAGGAAGGTTTTTTGAGTGCTGTAAACTCACTGCCTGGAGGTCAGGATCTCCCCCATCTGGAGGTCTTCATCTGTTTGTCTCTTCCTGACTTCAGAGGGTAAAACCTAGAGCAGAAGGCAGGTCTGCTCCATTCCCAGGTAAGAGTCCCCAGCCCAGCTATGTTATCAAGGCTTTCCTGTTCTCTTCCATACCATGTTACTAAAGTAAAATAGCAACTAGTTTAACTTCTTCTGCACAGTGTGACAAGAAAGAAACATGAGACATCTTTCTTCTGGAGTGCCTGACCTCCTGGTGGTTATGATACCTGCCTGTCCCTTTAGACCATAGCCTGAGGGGGTTGTCAGTTGAGTCACCCCATGCAAAATGACTCCTGTTTTGCTGGCATGTGATCTTGTAAAGGCTTTGAGGGGACCACAAGGAGGACTGCAGGTGTATCTGGACAGGTCAAAGCATGGTGCAGACCAGCACCAGGGCACTCACCAAGCAGCTAACATGAGGCATGCCCATAAGAATATAGAGGATATTTAATGCCAGAGGCCAAGCAGAGGTTTGGCACCCAATAATGTGGGGTTCAGATGTTGACAGAGACATTTTAGCAAGTCCCTTTTGAATATCACCTCATCTCCCACTGAAACCTGAGATTTAGGAGCTCAAGGCCCACTGTTCTATGGAATGGTGATGATTTTAGGGGCCTTTGGGCTTGGATCATTTCATGTCAGTACAGGCTTTGAAGACATCTGTTCAGGGCCAGAGGAGAATGAACAGGACCTTTCCCTCTCCACGGCAGAACAAGACTTTAATGGTCTGGTGGAAGTAATTCTGTATTGCAAAGGAAGTTGAAAAATAGGATATAAACTTCTCTAACAAGGACTCAATTACCAGGAAAGCCAGACTGAAGGAAGCATCTGAGCAGAACTATTCCACTGCTGAACAGGCAATGACTACTAAGCCTCTTTCTCCAAGGCCACACCTTGGAGTACTAAGCAGCCGCATAGGTGTCTGTGTCTGCGTGTGCTTGTGTGTTGGTTTGGGTTTGGGGGTTGTTGTTGGCTGTTACAACAGTTTGAATGTCTCAGATGTTCTCTGCCCTCACCCAGGTCTGCAGACAAAACAGGGTGTCCACATGATCAAGCAGATGCCAGCCAAAGTAATCAAGTCTCAAGGCTGGAAAGGAGGCACAAAGGTAATGAATCAGAAGGCTTAAAAAGCTCTGAGCTGGCTGCTCCGTCCTTTGGCACGCAGGCCTGGCTGCCAAGGGCTAACTGCAGCAGGGATTATTCATTTTATTTGGGAAGCCCTCAACGAGTCCCTTCCTCATCTCCTTCACCTTTTATCATGTGCTTTTCCAGTATACAGCTGGAAAAGAAATAACTGTGCCTGAAATAACTGTGCTGGGGTGTGCCTGTGGAGTTTCAAATGCTGTTCTGGTAGTTAGTCTTTGAACTCACTGAGATTGAATGTTGGACCCTTCTATCCAGTGTACCTTAGTGACTGCTTCCTAGTTGGTTCTCAGCAGCCAAACCGCGCAGTCGGGCGGTAGGAGCTGCATTTGTCGGAGAAGGCAGGCTGGGAGCTTCCTGTTGTGAACTCAGCTGTGGCCAAACTGCCCAGGAGTGGGCTGAGGGCTGCCAGTCTGCTGGAAAGCCCCTGTAGGGATCTCCTCACCTTCACACTTTGCCTTTGTGGCCAAAGCTGTGCTTGTTCCCTGCATCTGTACCTGGACATCCCCTTCAGAGGTAAGCCAGTGCTATGCAAAGCTTTTGCCAAGACAAGAATTTGAGTATTTGTATGTTTTACCAGAAAAACAAGGGCAAGCTGAGGGTGGGTAGGAGCACAAACTGCATTTCTGCTGGTGGCACTTCAGTCCGTTTGGGGCAGGATTACTCTGCTGGGACCATTTTTATGGTAGGGGAATGACTGTTGCATCCAAGGCTGTGGACTGTGGGTTTGCTCTACTTCTATCCAGTTATAGAAGTAAAATTTATGTGTGCAGATACACCCTGAGACTTACAAACACTGAGCATCTGCTGCTTCTATGACTTAAGGCAAAAATCCCCCATGAGTGGCTGAGCCGAGTCACCTCACGGTGCCTATTTTCACTTAATCCTTCAGAGGCTTTCTTCTCCCTCTGCCTCCTTATCCTGACCAAATACCTAATGGCATAGATTCAAGCTAGGGAAATGCAGCTGCAGCGAAGTGTTAGGTTGCAAATAAAGCCATGCATAGCCCCTGCCCTGTTGAGCTGGGAAACAAAACACTTGGGACAGTCTGGCTGGGTCCAGCACTGACTTCTTCAATGTGAGTGAGCAAAGCCCTGTGGGAATGGAGAGCTGTTGGGGCTCCCTGGGAGCTGTGGGGTTCATTTTAATCTTGGAACCAAAGCTTCATAAGGAGGAGGACAGGGAGACGTCGTTCTAGAACACTTTCATTGTTGACATCTGTTTCTTCTTTGACAGAAGGCACTTCTGAAAGGCTTTGGTAACAGCAGAGCTCTCTCTGTGGACTGGCCAAGGGGAATCATCGCAAGGCACCAGGTGATGCTCATACAATAAGGCTAAACCTTTGTTGTCCTTTGGGCTCAGTGTGATTTTACTCTGCTGTAGCTGCATAACGATAGTTTAAGAACTAAACCAAGGCCACTCTGCCAGTGAAGAAGAAATCTGTAGAGGTACACTGACCTTTTGTTCACCACTTGAGCTTTCTTAAGCAGCTTTATGCAGCGAGTCCTCTGCAGCAAGAGTTTGCAAAAATGTATTTAATTTGTATGAAGAAAGTTCTCTGAGAGTAAGCTTGACCAAATTATAGGTGGACCAAATTCACTCTTCTTCAGGGTAAGGCTGTGTCCTGTGTGGCTGCTTCTATGTGAAGAGCTACTGAAGAACTTCTTCCTCAGCTCCAGTCTAACCCTGCTCTGCCTCAGCTCTAAACCATTCCCCCTTGGCCTGTCCCTAGACACCCTCGGCAAAAGTCCCTCTGCAGCCTCCCTGTAGGAATCCTTCAGCTGTTGGAACACAGCTCTAAGGGCTCTTTGGAGTCCTCTCCTCTCCAGGCTGAATAACCCCAGCTCACTCAGCCTGTCTTCAGCAGAGTAAGACCATGTTGTCTGTAGTTCCTGCAGCAGGGCTGTGCAGAGATGCACAGCAGCCTTGTGGAGCACATCCAGATGGGCTGCCAAGCCACAGAGAAGAATGGGCAACAAACAGTGGAAGAACAATTTTACTTGGCATTTTATTCACTTAACAGAAACATTCACTTATCAGGTATCACTGAAGTGCACTGTACAGAACTTAGCAGCAAATTCACATATGCAAATTCAGATTTATTTTCTTCTGCTGTTGTCTTGGGTGTGTTTCTGTACAAATATTACAAACGTCCCAGCTGGTACAGCCTTGCCAGTCACTCATGCGTGTGTGTACAGCCTCGGCACTAAAGGAGCACTACTGAGCAACGCTTCCCCTGCTTCAGGAAATGCTGTGTGTAGGTCAGGTGTGCTTCTGGGATGTGGCCCCACCACACTCTCTCTCTGCACGTAATGAGAAGTAGACCCCAAGGTCATTTTCAACCCTAGTGCAAGCAAGTGCAACTCCACTGCCTGCAACGAGCTCGGCTGATGCCTGCTTGCAGCGGGGACTGGGGTTGGTCTCTGCTGCTAAATTGGTTCTGCCAGCTGAATCCAGGGGGCATTTACCCATTTTCTGCAACAAGGAAAATTCAGTCCTGCCACTTTTCCCTTCTGTCCTTAAAAACAGCATGGTGCTTTGCTTGGACAATAGCTGCAGCAGCCACCTGTGGAGTTGTGTGCTTTAGCTGAGCTGATGGCATGCCAGTTTGGGCCAGAGGGTGAATGAGGGCAGGGAGAGGAAAGGAGGAGCCACTGAGGTCTCTTGTGTGCTAGATAAGGACTAACTTGAGGAGCAGAACACTGCCCTCTGATGTTTGCATGAGATTCTCCTCCCTGGTTGCCGCCTTGTTTCTCTCCCTTGGTGAGAGTAGCCAGAGTCTCTGGGACCACCACTGCCAGTGTCACCCACAGCTTCTCCCGCGCCTCCAGTGGGAGGTGGCTTGACCTCCCCCAGCCACCTGCTACCCCTCTGGGCACCTCTGCTGCCCAGACGGCACTGGAGGTCGGTACCAGTGACAGCTGGGTTAGAGGGCAGGGCCGTGTAGAGGCTCTGGGAAGCTCCAGAAGGTGCCAAAGCTTCCTGAACGTTAACCAGAAGAGCTGCTGAAGTGGTCAGGGTGTTACCAAAGTGTTTGCCACTAAATGGTTCCACCACCAAAACCTCAATTATTTTGTTTTTTTTGAAACTATCTCTACTCTAAGGATATTTTTTAAAACATTTTTGGTAGATAACATGGAATGTCTTCTTCTGCTGGAAAGGGTTTCTGGAAGGGGAGAGTTTTGTTTTATCTAATTTAAAAACTCTAGTGTATCACAATTGCTTTTATACAAGACACTATAGATACATCTTGTAGTTCAGACTCTAAAAATAACATCTCCTCAAAATACTGCAGCTACTCTATGGTGGGCATCAAGAACCAAGGTATTTACTGCATATGGCTCTCCAGACACGACAAACCCTATACAAAGAGCAGCTACCCTCATTGATAGGAACAGTTTCCCCATACTGGGGAGCCTTGTGCTGCTTCCCCAGGGACTGAGCCTGCTGGTGCTGAGACAACACTGAGCCAAGGCTCACAGATCAGCAGCAGCACTTGGTCCGTACAGAGCTATGAAAAGCAGAGTTATGTACCCATGAATCCTCTCCTTCGAGAGCCCCAAGGGGGAAGAAACACCCTGAGCCCTGGCGCTGAGGTGGCTCTAGCAAAGCCCAGTTCTCCCACCACTGCCTTCTGCCTGCTCACGAAGTTCAGGCTGGTTCACAGGGACTGTGTCAGGCCACAGTTATGGAGAACATATTTAACTGTTGGGTGCTGCTCCTCCCCTAGCTAAACCCCACCTGCTTTCCAGGCTGCAGCTGGACACCAACAGTACTGGGCACTTACAGAGAGCCAGAACCTGGCAGCTGTCGCACTCACCAAGGCCTCACCCAAGCCTATAGCTGCATCTGTTGCACGCAGAGCAGTTGGACTGCATGGGGAAGTAAAACTCATTGCCAGCCTGGCAGAATCTGGTTCACACCACTGTATATGGCCAGAGCAGTCCAGTCCTGCCAAGCCCCTTAGATGTGAAGCAGGTTAAGCACGGTTAGCCCAGGCTGACAGGTGGAGAGATGGAGGCAGGAAAGAGCTAAGCATCAAATGGGCTCCCTCTTCTTTGGGATGTCTTAGGTGTGGCTGCCCTACCCAGCATCCTGAGCTCACACCCACTTAATTTGGAGCTGTGGATTGTCAGAAGATTGGGAATCTGAGCCTCTGGGTTGTGGCTCCAGCCTGCCTGGTTGTGGGCAGCTACCTGAAGCTCCAGCATCAGGAGCATTGTCCTAACGTTCTTCACTGGCAGTCCCTGCAGAGCAGGGTCAAATCGCTCTCTTGAAGAGCATCTGCACCCAGGCTGGTGTCTGAAGGGCACCAGTGATGAATTGGGTCTGGCTAATTAAAACTGCAGCATGCGAAACTTGTGGCTAGCTGGGAGGACTTGGTGAGAATTGGTTTGTTTGAGGCGCTGGAGGGAACAGTGGTAAGAACCAAGGGAATCCTGACAGCCAGCTTGGTGCTCAGAGACAGCAGTGGGAAATGGAGCTACAGATGCTGCATCCCTTTGAGGTCCAAATTCTCTCCCACAGATTTAGGCAGCTAACAGGAGGGTTTTGCATAGAGGTCAGACACTTGTGGCGGATGGTTGGGCATGCTCTGAGGCCTGCTCTCACGCCGTGTGCGTGGCTGCTTCGTCTTTGCTCACTACTGTCCACAGTGGTGACTGCGTGAGGGAAAAGCAACTGTTTGGGGTCAGAGAGGTGGCCTGCTAATGCCTGCAGTCACCAACAACCGAGGAGAAGCAGAATCGTTGTGAGGGTGGGGAGGGGACCGTGACAAAGCAGTTTTCTGGAGTGGAGTTCAGTGCATCAGATGCAGGCCTAGGGACGGATTTCCAGTACAGAATTAAAAGCAAATATCCCATGGAGGTTGCTGTTAAATCTCAGACTGCTTCAGTTCTCTCAGCTCACGTGTCCTGCCTAGCCTTCTCTCCGGCTGATTTAAACCAGTCACGTAGCAAAGGTGTCAAGTGATTTATACAGTTAGTAGGAACTGATCTTGCTCTGGGGGTTTCTTCACCCAGGTGCCCAGCCCAGCTTTCTGAAATGCTTTAAACAGCTGCTGCTTGACAGACTGGTATGTCTGAGCCACCAGCTTTGCCTCGCTGTACACTGGTGGCACATCTCCATGGCTTGGTATTCGCGTGCTCAGCTGCAGAACAAAAATCAGGGGAAGGGGAAAAAAAAAAAAAAGAAGAAAAATTCATCTGATGAGCCAAAAGAAACAGGAGGCTTCAGTAGCTGCATAATCTTCCTGTCCACATTTCATAAGCAACAAACAAACTATCACTGTGCTTTGTGTGTTTGCTTTTGGTTTAACAACAGAAAACCAGGGAAGCCATAAATGTCTGCAACAGGGTTCTGAGCCGTCGTGAAGAGCAAGGAGGTAAAGGGCTTTGCCTTGGAGGGGGCATAGGCAGCAGCAAACCCCAGGCGGTCCCTAGGGATGAAAAAGGGAACAATACAGCATCATGCTCAGCTTAGCCTGGGTAGTGGAGCACCTCGGTGACGCCAAGAGACACAAGAAAGAGGGTCCCCTCCCACATGCTCCTCTTTTCCTTCTTTAATCTGTTACTGTCTGAGGTGCTGTGAAACCTGCTCAGGGCAGGGTGGAAATCAGGTGTCAGGATTCATGCTGGTGCTCTCTCAGGACACTAGAGTTGCCTCTCAGGAGCTGCCTCAGCAGACAGTGCCACACGGCCACTGCCCCTCCTCACCTGGAGCACACACGTGGAAGCCAGCATCCTCAAACAGAGGACCTCCTCTATCCTGCCCAAGTCTTGACAGTGTGGGCAAGGCTTTGACCTCATGTGAAAGAAAGCAAAGCCTGGGAAATGCCTGACAGCAAGCAGGTGGCTGAACACCCAGCCTTACAAACCAGCATCCTGCAGGAGAAGGCACTCTCAAAGCACAGCCTGGTGAGCAAACGACACTTCTCTCTCCAGAGGAGAGCTGCTGAAAGACAGATTAAAGGGCAGCCTGAAATGAACTGCTGCAGGCCATGTGGTGCCAGCACACAGTGGGGCTGCTCTGACTGAGGCTTGCCAGCAAGGGAGGGCAAAGCTGCCAGCCCAGGTGTCATGGGCCACAAGCTGGCCTGGCTGGCAGTGGCTTCCTTCCAGCTGCCCCTTATGTTCCCCAGAGGTGGACACTGATGAGATTATCAACTGCTTCATTTTGCCAAAAGCAAAGTACCCTGCTCAGCCACCAGTTACTCCTGCTCAGCCCAACCCCATCTCTGGTGTGAACCAGGGGCAGTTTAGTTCTCCCAGCCATAGCTTGCCCTGGGGTCCAGGCTACCTCAGGGTCTTGTTTCTGTGAAGACCTCTCCATTTTAGGGGTGGCCAGAATACTTCTTGCCCCACTTCCCATGCCACCTGGTGAGCAAGAAATAGGCTGGGACCTGTGCCATCAAACCGTTACTGAGCCCTGGACACGAAGCCCAGGCTGTCCCTTCTGCTGCCCCTCAGGCTCAGGGTCCTTGCTAGGGCAGATCCTGCCACTGCCTGAGATGGGATGAATCCCAACAGTCTCCTTCCCTGGGGTCTCCTGCACTGCAGAGCAACCCCTTTGGGCTTGTCCTTGTAATGTCCCCACTCTGCCTGTTCGACATTGTTGGTGGCAGTGGCTGCAGAATTCCCTACGTCGCTCTGCTGCGTTCTTTTCCACTCAGTTCCCAATAGGAAAGAGGTTCTGGGATGCAATAAAAACTTTTCTTGTCTTTGTCTCCTTCTGCTCTACAGGAACTCTTGGACAGGTCTCAACAAGTCTCCTTGCAGCAGACAGGAACCAGCCTGGCTAGGGCTGTGCACGGGCCCTACCTTGCCATGCAGCTTTGCCCAGCGAGTGAAGAACATGTGCTTGCAGAGCCGGGAGGGACTGCCGCAGGTCCTCTTCCCTGTCGTGGCATTGATCACCTCCAGGTCGGTGCTCCCCACGACCCAGTTCACGCTGAAGCCAGGCGACTTCCCGGGCTGCCGAGCGTCAGCTTGGCTCACCCCTGGCAGGAGAGGAGGACACCGGTGACACCAGGGCTGCTAACCTGTGGTGGCTTCTTGTGCCACACCAGACACCCCTGGGCAGGCACGCTGGCACTGTGCACTGCACGAGCTGCTGTCACCACTGGCTAAATGGCCTCAGAGAGACATCCTTTAGCAGTCTCCAGGGATCCTTTCCCACCCTGCAGGTGAACCTTTCATTACCACAAGGAATGGCTTTAGACTGTGGCATGTGCTACTGGTGGCTGCATGATGGGAAACTGGTTTGTAAAAGGAACTAAGCTGCAGAATACTTTTGTCAGGAGCTCCTCCAGGTGAGCTTCTCATGGTCCAGCACAAGCCTGAATAGCAGATGCCTAGTCTGAACTGCTGGGGCCTCCACTGGGAGAGGAGGGCCAGAACACTTCTGCAGCCAGGCTGTTTTGCCAAAACAACAGGCAGGCTTGAGAAGGGGGTGGGGATGTGTGCTTCCCACCCAGCTCTGAGTCCTGGCCTCCCTCCCATGATGTGGCATGGGAAGGAAGACAGGACTGAGGTGTGCCCATGCTGGACCGGGGCAGGAGGGACCTTGTGATGGAGGAGGTGTGTGGAGCACAGGTTCTGGCACACTTCCATTGCACCATCTTGGGCTTGCTGCACTGAAGACTTCAAATATGGAGCCAAGCCATTCAAGCTAGGGTAAGCCTCTTGAGCTGCTCACCTCATATCAGATACATGTATGTTACACTGAAGCAGATGCACTGAAACACACAGGACCTGAGAATTTCCCCAGTGGCTAAACTAGCACCTCTGCTCAGCTCAACAGATTTTGTCACAAGGACACAGGACACGTTAACAAAAAAAACAAACATGAAGTAGATAAGGGCTAAAATAGTCCTCTCCTGGCAGAGGACTTTGAAAGGCAATGCTGCCATCTTGACCTACATCTTTGTAACCCTGATGTCTCAGGAATCCTTCTGAAGAACAATTATCAGTGTCTAAAAATCATACATGGATCTAATCCTGTGCAGAGCTGGTGGTGCTTGGCACTCACATGCCCCAGGATGATCTGAAGGCAGTTGGCATTGTGAGGCTTTGCTGGGATGAGGCTGGACAGCTCCTGCCTGGGTGGTGGTTAAGGAACCTGGAATCAGGGGTGGTGGAGAAAAAAGAAGGAGCAGAAATAAGGGGTAGGAACAGGGACTGGTAAGAAGTGATGGCAGTGAGAGCAGCCTTGAAGATAGCTGGAAGCCATGGAGCTGCTGGCACTATGGGCAGCAGCCTCCCGGGTGGCAGCAAGGCATCCCCCAGGGCTGCTGAGGAGGCAGGGTCTCCTGCACGGGGGAGCAGCCCTGTCACAGCCACCTGCCCCCAGCACAGTGACTGGCAAGCGGCGAAGGATCAGGGGCCCCTGAGTGAGGGGTGTGGGTAGGGCTGAGTGGGGCCGGAGACGTGGGGGCTGCTTCTCCTGACTCCACACACTTGTGTGTGCACTCGGTGAGGGAGGTGAACTTTTCTGAGAACTTTCAGAACCCTGTTCTCAGACACTTTCCCTCTCTGGGGAGCCTTTGCACAGCGGCAGCTCTCCTAGCCAGCTTGTCTCCACTACTGATGCTTTTTGTGCTCACTGCACAGGAAAAAGAAACTGGATTTAAATGCATCATTTTCCTCATTCTACAAATTTATGCTCTGCAGGGAGAAAGCAGCCACGGGCTAGTGGTTTACTTACAAACAAGTAAACTTTCCTGCTGGTGACTGGCACAATTAGTGATGGGAGAGAGGATCATTCATCTTTCAGGCAGGTGTTTGCTTACCACTGAGAAGCAGCTGATTGCGCCGGTACGAAGCTGGCAGCTGACCAATGTCTTCTATTCTATGGCTCATTACCCGGGAAAGGTGACCAGTGTGATAGAGGCTTCCCACAACGATGCTGTGTAAGTACATGGGTTCAATGAAGGAGCTGAGGAGAGCACCCTGGAGCCCAAGGATGTTCCACCTGGAAAAGAAATTCAGGGGCAATGAAACACATGGGTGGAGGAATGGCCATAAGAGCACTGCCTTGGGAAAACCAGCAAAGCCAAGTGCGTGGCTGGGGGGATGAGAAAGGAAAGTGTTCCTGTCCCTGCTCATGGAGCACTGCACTGCTGGGGTATTACTCACAGACTGTTCCCCCTCTGCAACTGTTTTGGATGACTGTGATGCCCCTGACTTAAGCAAGGCATTTCTGTCTTGTGTTACTGCAGAGAGAGGCCTCTTGGGAGCTGCTCTGCACGGGAGCGTTGCTTGCTGGCCGAATGGCTCCAGTGCAGCTGCAACGCAGCTTGCAATGCCAGAGCTAAAACAAGTGCTTCTGTTATGCTCCCTTCAGTTGGCATTTGGCACTCTTTAGTGCCATCCCCGAGCCATGCAGCCGAGGTAATGTGACTTCAGTGACCAAAATTCCCACAAAATCTAATCCCCCAGGCTCACATTTCTTCGCACAAATGGTTATGCAGGTATCAAGACATCCAGAAGAATCAAAGTCTGTTCTAGAAGAGAAAAAAGTTACACTTGTAGGCCATTTGTTAGTAACCAAGAGCTTGACCTGCTCTGAGGTGTTCAGGGACGGGGATGTTTCACCCTGTTGCTGTCCTAAAGGTGCAACAGTGATGGTGGAAAGCTCAGGGCCTTCAAGCTGCTCACGTCTGTGACCTCCATACCACTGATGCTGGATTAGTTGCCAGATTTGTTCTGTATTTCGATTTTTACATCAAACATAGCAAAAACATGGCAGGATGCTCACTCTGAATCCTTCAGTGGGCAAGAAACTGGTTAAAAAGTGGAAAAATTGAGAAGAGGAAAGAAGCCATTATTGAGTTATCTCCTTGAGTTACCGATTTAGCTCATCCTCTCCAACAAGAAGTCGTTCCCCAGCAGACAAATGCTAGAATGCTCTCTCACACTTGGAGGATGCTTCTGTGTGACTCAAATGCTGCCAGTCTGTTTGAATAGTTCTGAGTTCAGGAGTTCAACCTGAAGCCACTTCAGAAAGCGCAGCTTCGGAGAGCACATTTTGGCTCATTAAGAACCCAAACATGGGCAGCATTTGGAGCTCTGTGGCTGACTGAAGGCAGAGGTAGGAGGTGCCTGCTATGGAAGGCACCATCCAGTGGCTGCCATGCTAACTAGTGTGTTTGAAGCACAATCTCCATCAGCAGCAAGCATTATGTAGCTAATTTCTTACATCATTGTTCTCTCCATTAATTACCATTTCCGCGGTGCCTCTGTGCTGTGTGTCTCTTTTCATGATTAATAAGGACTCATTAGATTTCCTCTTCCTGAAGCAGTCAATTAACATGGAATACTTTCCATTAATTACTGAATGTTTAAAGCCAGCATGCTGTACCTGGAGAGCAATCTGCTCTAGGAACCTGTGACACCGATTGCTTAAAAAAGTTCTCTTTACATTTTCCTCCACAAACGGAAGCAATTTAGCTGCTGTATTAATTTGCCTCCGAAGCAGGGCTGTGAATGAGAAACATCTTTTAATCTCATGCAAGAAAAGGCAGCCATCTGGCTGCTGAGCATTTCAGAGTCAGACTCTCCCTGTCTCCTCCTGTAAATGCAGGTCATTAAAGTAATGTGTTCATCTACATAAAGCTCAAATGGAATATAAAAGGTAATATTTATATACAAACAATTTAGTCCCACAATTTAAACAGTCATTGGTTTTATGAAACGTTTACTTTAGCTGATCAGATTTGCATAACTTCATTTGGGGAGGAAAAAAGTGTGGTCACTGCTGCAAGTAACATGGCTTTGAAAGGTGAGAGCTAAGCTGCCTCTCCCACTACCCCTCTTATCCTGACGCAGAATTAACAGGGTAAGCTTCAGAACTGGTGTGCAGCTCAGCTAAGAGGACCACACACATTCGAAGAGAGCACTTGGTTACAGATGGGAACACAGCTACTTTCACCAGCCAGCTTCTGAGGGGAGTTAAAAACATTAGGCAGTGGTATCTTTGTCCACATGAAGCTTGTAAGCCATCAGTGGTGCTTCAACGTTTGACATCTCCTCTAAAAACCCTTGTTTGAAGGAGAGGTAAAAGCAGCTGAAAGAAAAGCAACATATGTTCAGCAGAGCTGCAGTTGAAGCAGTACTGCACCTCTCAAGCAATCAGCTGAGCTTTATCCACCATATATGGGATTTAATCTCGCACCACAAATATGGGATTGTGTGACAAAGTAATAATAATTACCTAATCTAAATTATTTACAAGAAACTTGTCTTTTCTTTAAAGAGATTTCTCTGCCTCACTCTGAACATGTTCATCCTGCTGTTCAAAGGGGCTGTCAGTGGAATTACACTATTGGAAATCATAGGACAAACATGACTAGGTCACCTCCTATGTATAAAAAGCATTTAATAAACATTAACTAATTCTCTCACTGCTGCTGTGAGGGAAACCTCCATTTCTATGCACCCTGAGGAACCAAAGCAGAAAGGCACCATAATGTGCTGAAGTTTGCTGTATTGTGTGGAGGCAGAGCTGGAGTCCGCAGAGCTGGAGTCCACAGGGCCTGAATACAACAGTTGCTCCTCAAGGCAACACCATTCTCCCATTCCAAGAGAAGAGCCAGGCAAATGTAGGGGGCAATGAAACTTCTCTGTCACCTCTGATAGGTTTTGACTTCGAGTTGTAAGAAAATCCAAGACAAGTTGGGTGGAGGGGAGAGTGAAAAAACAAGGGAGCAGAAATACAACAAAGAATACAGGGCATGAGAGCAAGCTGTGCCCAATGGGTAGCAGGCAGTGGTCCCAGAAGAAGACAGCATCCTAGGACAGGAGAGGCAGGACAAGGGGTGAAGATGCTGGCGCTCAGAAGGCAATATTTGGTGGGGACTGCTTGCTGGGCCCTCTTGAGCAATGACAAGGCTGGTGCCCACTGTGGCAGGGGAAAAGGAGGAAGCTGATGGCACTGCCACCTGTTGCTGGCCACTTCCCAGCTTGACAGAGCACAGTCTTAGCAAGATCCATTTAGAGAAGAGGGATGAGAAAGCAGAGAAGGAGCTTTGCCAGCTTTGGCAAAGTGTTTCCCAGTAGTTCCTTTCTGGAAAGCAGCCCCAAGTCCCACTAAACCAGCACAAGTCCTAGGGAAAGAGGCCAGCTCCTGAACCGGCCAGTGCAAGAGCCTTGCACTGCCACTCCGGCCCCTCAGAGCACAGCAAAACCGCATTGCTGATGGGGGAAACTTTACGCTACTCGTTCTGCTTCTGTTCTGTGGATGAAAACAGCCACCCTGGAGGGCAGCCAGCTCAGCATTTTGCATAAATAACAGAATTAACTAGAAATATTCAAGGGGAGCTCTCTCATTCTCTCCACTGTTCACTCCTGCCTGACACGTGGCCAAGGCACTGGCTCGGCCCTTTGACACCTGAACATCCCCAGGACTATTCATAGGCAGCTGACAGGAGAAGTTCTGCTGCGCAGCAGTGAGACCATCAATAGGGCTGCTCGTCTCTGAAGGAGCTATTTCTCTGTAGCCTAATTTAGGCTGGTGAAAGTAGCTGTGTTCCCATCTGTAACCAAGTGCTCTCTTCAAATGTGGCTCTTCAAAATAAAATTATTATTCAGAGCAATGCAGTGTTACATTTTGGATCTTCAATCTATCAAAGTGACTTCTCTTGCTATGAGGAAATGTGCTGGATCACTCCTAGTTCTCCTAATTGTGGGGGATTTTAAGGGCTGTTTTCAAGGGCACACAGCTCTCTGATAACTTCAACGTGGTGTGCTTTGTAATAACCCTCCCAATAAAGTGAAAAATCAACCCACTGCTCCCTTACTCACAGATCTTATTTTTAAAAACTAAAATCTTCAGCAAGCGAGATCAATAAACTCAAATGTCTCCCCTTTTCACTGAAATGTGGGAGCTTTTGGTGCTTTAAATGGAAGGAAAGTATACCCTTCCTTTTGTTCAAACAGCAGATATTGCTGCAGTGTTTACAAAGAGCAAATCCTGCACCCAGCTTTCAATATAGATAATCCTTGAATAAACAGATTGGTGCCTGTTTGTCAATCACAGAAATGCCAGTGACCAACTGGGAGGCATCCTGGAGCAGCAGCCTCTCTTTAATTAGATGCTGTGCTCCCTGGGCCCTGGATGCAGGGCATGCTGGGGCTGAGCCCCTCTGCACCCCCACACAGCTCCCATGTCCTGGAAGCCTGGGACTATCAGTAAGATGTGCAGGGCAATGTGTGCTCAAGTCATAAGCACATCAGAACCTCCACAGCTGCAGGCTGCAGCATCCTCTCACCATGCAAGCTGGTTGTGGCCTCTCCCATGGATGTATCAGTGACGAAAAGACTGAGGAAGGGGCTTAGGGTAAACCCACGGGGGTGCAAAGGGCTGCAGCCTCCTGCAGGTCTGCACAGGGCTCCTCACCCTTTGCTGAGATGTGGTGTGGCACCTGGAGCCCCTCTGCTGAGTGCTCCCAGCGCGGGTTTGCACGGCGCCCTACTGACAGCCAAATGCTGGCACACTCCTGCCCTCCTGCCCCTTCCAGACTGAGATGTGAAAAATCCACACAGGGCTTCCAAGCAGCCTGGTGACCTCTGTCCACCTGCCACTGAAGCTTGGTGATGCTCAAGGTCTCATTGGTGCCTCGGAAAACTTCATCCATTAGAAAGCACTGCTGCTGATTTCCAAAGCTTATTTTGCTATGACCTTTGACAAGAGAGGTTGCTTTTTGGGTTGTGGTTAGGAGCCCTAACTCTTACCCACCTGGCATGCTGTTAACCTCCTGCACCACAGCTTCTACCCCCAGCATTCCCAGCCATGCTTCACACAGCAAAGATTATTATTCATGGTGGCCTGTGCTCAACAGCACACCTGCAGTGTTCCTATTTATATGACCATTTAGCTATTATTGGTTTGGAAACTGGAACCAGTGCATTAAGTTTTTGATCAGTATTTTAACAGTAGGTGGTTTGTAGATGTTTTCTGGAACATCCTTTGTGGTGCAAGATTAAAACCAGAATCTCAGTCACACAGAAAGGGGTTAAGAGAGAGAATTACAAATCAAGTGCACAAATCATCTCTAATTGAAGATCTGGCTGTGTTAATTGATTTTCATTTACATTAATATGCAGTCTCTGAAGTAACTTTTCCTAAGAGCTACCTTGTCAAGCTCAGCCTTCTGTTAACAAGGGTCTGGTGGCCAGGCTAACACTAGGACATCTCTAAGAAGGGTCATTTTCAACACTGACTTTCAGTCTTGCATTTTTATATGCTACATTTAAATACACCTCCAGGTGCTCAACTCAGTTTGTAAAATGCTGCTTCAGACTCCCACTGCTACATCCTGCAACAGCACCTTAAGACTACCTTACCTTGCAATACCCTGACCACATCCTCAGTAAAGATTCCTTCCTGTTCTCTAGCTCTGGAGCCCAAATAATCCACAGCCTTTAGCCACAGGACAAGAATAAACAGTCAGTGCTGCACGGCAGAGTCTGGAGAGCCTTTGTCACTGTTTGTGTTATTTTGCAGGTGAGGCATAATTCTGATGTTCAAGGTCTTACTTAACCTCTGGGCTCTGTGTCACTGTTTTTGTGAAGTACAAGGAAGTGGGTGACCGCTAACCTGGTGGCAAGAAAATACACAGCCTTGTGAAGGTGACCTTTTGAGAAGCGGCAGTAAGAAAACAATTCTGAGGCCAAAGCTCACAAAATAAACACTAAATTCTGGCTTTTATTTGATGTATAAAGACAGTGGTTGTGAGGATTTTCCCCTCCAAATCCTGCATACTGCACCCTGCAAATCCCAAGCCTGCACCCTGCAAGGGGGCTTCTGAAAGAGGACAAGTGCCACAGCTCATGCATTTAAAGTGTGTCTAACGGCATGACAGTGTGGAGATGCATGTTGATGCCCAGAAAACTGGCATCTCTCCAAAGTAAGTGTATAGAAGAGAGTCAGAATTGTTCCAGATGGAAAAGCCCTCCAAGCCCATACAGTCCAACCACTGACCCAACCCCACCATGGCCATTAAACCCTGTCCCCAAGTGCCATGGTCACAGGTATCTCGAACGCTTCCAGAGATGGAGACTCCACCATCTCCCTGGGGAGCCTGTGCCAGTCCCTGACCACTCCTGCAGCAAAGACATTTTTCCTTATCTCCAACCTAACCCTCCCCTGGCACAATTTCAGACCATTTCTTCTTGTTCTATCACCTGAGACTAGGGAGCAGAGCCCAAACCCCACCTCGCTGCATCCTCCTCTCAGGGAGCTGTAGAGAGCAATGAGCTCTGCCCTCAGCCTCCTCTTCTTCAGATGGAGCACCCCCAGCTCCCTCAGCTGCTCCTCCCCAGCCCTGATCTCCAGATCCTTCCCCAGCTTTGTTGCCCTTCTCTGGACCTGCTCCAGCCCCTCAGGGTCCTTCTTGGAGTGAGTGGCCCAGGATTTGAGGTGTGGGGTGCTGAAATAAAAATCTTAATATTGGTTATGATTAGCATAAACAAGCACTGAATGTCACAAACCTGTCCCCAACAGCAGACCATTTTCAGCACTATTTTGCTGGTGCTATTTCTGCTTTTTCACAAGTGTATACAGTGTAGGCTGCAGAGGAAAATGAAAATTGAAATACTTGGTTTCAGGGTAACTAATGAACTTTGGGTGGAAGTAATGGAGTTTAAGCCTAACATCTGTGGCACCAAGAGGCTGACCTCACCTCAGCTGCAGTGTGGGAGCCAGAGGAGCTTTGAGTGGAGCAGCCCAGGCTCTCTTCAGGTGGCTTACCCGGGGATTCACAGAGCACAATCTTTCAATTTGCACATATAAATGCATAGAGTTTTAAAGCCAGAAGGAACCACTAAAATCCAGCCTGACCTTCCTTATAATGCAGTCACCTCCTCATGCCCTGTCTGAGCCAAATAACTGCATGTCAGGAGCGTTTGTGCTGTAATCCAGTGAGGGACAGATAGGATAGCAGGCTGCAGATCTTCCAGTCTTGGCCAAGCCACAGAGCCCAGCTACTGCATACCCAGCATCGAATTCTCCCAAACTTCTGGTGACAGGAATAGGAACTGCTAAATGTCTTTGAATAACAAATAAATTTGGTTAACCCACTCTCTGCTTATGGCTATCCAGTGAGCAAGGAAGAACACAAACTGTTAGGTGCATGATTTACAGAATATTATTACCTTTCCTGAGTCTTTGATATTCTGACAGCAATGTCCTCTACAGAGAATGCAGAATGCTGCCTATTGCAGCAGCTACTGGCTAGGTTCTTGAGAGCAAACATTCTCGGATGGCCCAGTGCTCCTCAGGGGATTTTACAAGCAATAACATACAATTTTTGTCAAATCCTGCTTATTCAGACATGAAATTTAGCTTCTTTTTTCCTGATTGCAAGACAGATCCCAATGATACACAGCCAGATTCCTGCATCCTGCAGACATTTAAAGAGTCAGCTGTCTGTGTGGTACAGCAAACGCTTGGGGTCTGAAGTGTGGCACAGAGTCCCCCATAATGATCTCTTCAATGAGGGCAGGAGAGGAGAAAGAGCTTCCCCCAGCACTCTCCTTGTTCACTGAACTCCTCTGCTGCCTGTCGTTTCTATGGGCAGAGGGAAGGAAGGCAGAAAATGTCTCTGTATGTGCTGAAACAATGGTCAGCTAAAGAAATCTCCCTCCCTCACAGGTGAGGATAAAAATTGATCATAGATTGTATTTAATGTGGTCAGCTGACATTTGGGATGGAGCTGACTGACGGTAACGTATCTGAGCCTCTCCTCATCAGTCTTTGCCAAGCTCTGCACAACATTTATAGCAGCTAAAACTCTCCAGCAGTGTTGTCACTGATGGCCAGCCCTCAGGGTACTCTTTATTGTTTGCCACACGAGATTTTTTTTAGCATTTTCTGCATTATTGGTGTTTTAATTAGACTAGCACAGCAATTCCCAGACCAGGCTTTATGAACCTAGGTGAAGCCATGCCGCAGATATATGCCAGTGGAGGTCTAGAGGAACTAAAACTGCAGAACCAGGTCTCAGAGCATCACCACAAGCCAGTCAGGCATGACCTCCAAGTGCAGGCAGGGTTGTGAACACCTCTTGAGAGCCCTGGGGTTTCTCTCCAAAAGCTTTCAGACCCTTCACCGCTGTACATGCCACAGCAGTGCCTCCAGCACTCCCTGGTCTCCGCTTATCTTAGCCAGCTTCCCTTGTGAAAGAGTTTGGGGCTTTTTTGGACATTCAGCTCCATCCTCTCTACTTCAGAAACCTGAAATCTCCTCAAAATATCTCTTTGGACTCTTCACTCTATTTCTATTGCCTCTGGTTATGAGGGCCACTAATAACCTCTTCTATGACAGCTTCCCATTTGTATCCTTCCCCTTATTAGGAATCACCACGCCCTCTTCCTCCATTAATTCCTAAACTCTGTGCTTGCTTGGCTTTTTCTCTTTATGTGCTAACTCAGCAGTTGTTTGACCATTTCCCTTCTACCAAAGCTCTTACTTGACCAAGTTTCCAAACTTCTGAAGCATTTGTAGTGCAACAGCACTACTGCCATTTCTTCAAGGGTTGCTATTTCCTCTCCTATTTTCAGTGTCTTTTGTAACTGACCTTACTGTGAGAGGCTGTTCAAAGCAGGGAACAATGATTGCTGAGTTATATATATATATATATATATATATATGTATGTATGTATTTTGTCTGGAAAAATCCTGTGTCCATTTGAGTTCCCATGCAAATAAAGACTAAAACTTGCAGTAGTTGACACAACACTGCAATTAATACTGTCAAAGATGTACAGGTACACTCTAACAGTCTAGTATGTACGAACCCAAACACACAGCACTTGTTTGCACTGGGCGATAACTATCACTTGATATTAGTTAACAGCCTAAACCGAGAGTGCTGATCGTGGTCCATTTTATGTACCGCCACGGGATAATGATGAAATATGCACTAGACAGCAATTATTCTACATAAAGATATGCTGTATTTACAGGGCAGAGCAGAAAGCTACAGAGGGGAGCTGTGCCATGAGAGTTCTGCAGTGATGTTTTCAAGGAGTCTAGTTGAGAGGTGTCCCTGCCCACGGCAGCAAGGTTGGAGTAGATGAGCTCTGAGGAACCTTCCAACCTGAGCCGTTCTGGGATTCTATGGGACTGTGACGTTCAAAATAGTAGAACTATTCCTAGCAGCATTTAGGGCACTTCACCCAACAGGGTGCAGATGAGCTAAGTTCATCTACATGATGGTTGGCTTACAAGTTTTGGGCTAAACGACCCAGTAAGAGCAGAGCAGGTATTTTATTTGCACACTGAAATACTATTGGCAAAAACACTGCAAAGACAGTTTATATTTTTGTCACACTGTAAAAAGCAACTAATGACCCACGGAGAATTTGGGGACATATCCTATTTACATTCCATCTTATTTGCTTGCTCCCTTTTGCTAGAATGACAGGCTTTGTTCTGCAGGGTTTGTCAGCATCTGCCAGTTATTCCCCACCAGCAGGCACGGTCCTCGGTGGCATCAAGCTTGACTCTGGCAGGCAAAGAGCAGAGCATTTGCTGTGTGCACACAGGGGTACCTGGCAATCTTGTCGGTGCAGGACATGGTGATGAGCTGCTCTCCCAGCAGCACGCCGTCCCACGTCTGCGCCGCGTTGTGGCACCGCACCGGGATGGTTCCCTCTCCAGACTCGATCTTGGTGCGCAGGTGCCCACGGTATTTTCTCACTATGTGCTTGCTGCTGTTCACTGGGCAAAGCAAACAAAAGAAGGGCAACGATTAGACGTTTTCAGAAAGAAGCCGAGAGGCTGTGTAGGCAGCCAAAGCTTGCATTTACAGAGCCACCTGTGGAGGGCCTTTAAATTGGATGCAAAATTAGATGAGGCTACAGCTTAGAAAGCAGTGGAGTGGAGCAAAGTCTGTGCTGCTAGCATGGCTGGGCCCTCACAGCAGTGAGCCCTCCTGTGCTGAGGGCTCTGGTGGAAGCAACTGATTGACTTTGGCTGCTGCCAAAGGAAGGTTTATGAAAGGGGAAAGGGAAAACAAATGGCTTCAGCCCTCTGGGATTAGTGAAGGTGGCAAAGACCTGTAGACCTGAGTCAGCTGTGACCTGCCAGCAGATGGGTGGCTGAGGCCCCACCATACCCTCTCTTTCTTCCTGCTTTTTGAAAAAAGCTGGAAGTCTGTATGCCAGCAGTGGGCAGGGGCCAGGTGTCAGTTGGACTGACTGGCCATGGTTGGAGCCAGTTCCTACCCAAACGAGGCTCCATCATATCCAAAATATTTGCAGACACTGCAGGGTTTCTTTGTGCTGCTTCAGGAACGGAACCTGGGGGACAGTGGGTATCCCAATGCCACCTGCACCAGCAGTGGCATCCCAGTGGGGGATGTGAGGAGTCCTGGTGCCCAGCTCATGGACTGAGACACTCCAGTAACCACCAGACTGGTAGAATTGTGGCTTCCCAAACTTCAGTTCTGAAAGAATCTGGAAAGAGCCAATGGACAAAATCGTGAGTAAAAATGCCACCATCTCAGAAATGCCTCAGATCCCTCACCCCTCAAATTGCTGCCCATGCGTGTGTCCCTCTGGGATATCTCCTGCAGTATTGTTCAGAGGATTACCTAGCTGGGAACTGGCCCATATTTTCCTTGGGACTTTGCAGGGAGGCTTGGGCTTCTGAAAACTTCAGTGGCAAGTAGCATTTCTATTATTAAATGATAGCAGTGAGGAAGGTACCATGAAATTTGGACAACAAAAAGAGACAGTGATCACTTCTGCTTGGCAAACATCTTGCTGAGCAACAGCAAGAAATGGATAGCAAAATCACTTTGCCTTGGTCTGCTCACATTGAGAACTGATGGTACAGCAGAGACAGACCTCTGTCAGGGAAGCAGTGAAGAGCATCTCAAGAGACTGTTGCTATTTTGAATGGTAGAAAGTTTGCCTTTAAACAAATCAGTTCTCCTCAGCTTTCCTGCAGGTATAATGAAGATAATGATGCTTCCTCCTTTTGCAAATTCATTAAAAGATACAGCTCAAGAACTGTGAATGAAAACCATATGTTATCCTTTCAATGAAGTTCTACCATGGGAGTCCACCTGCTGGAAATCCCCCAGGACAAAGTGAAATTTTAGTGTTTATTTCTCCATCTCTCTTCCCCGCCCCCAGCATATTTCCTCTTGCTGCACCTTTCTCCCCCTATTTCCCATCCCTCTACATTCCTCTGGCTCTCTAAGCTCCTGCTTTGCCCTGCTCTGAGGGTGCACTGCTCTCCTAGATGACTACTCCTGAGGCAGTTCACCATGAGCTGTACCTACATTTTTCATGGGTGCAAAGGGATGTGTAACCAGGAGGGGACTGCACAGGATGAGAAGCCCAGCACTAAGGGGACTTTGATTTCACCATGTACATATTATCTGGTGAGGGGCAAAGCATCCCACAAGGTGCTGCCAGAGATGAGGAGCCAGCTCAGGGGAAGAAAAAGCAGCAACTGCACTGCTGAGCAGTTGGGGAATTTAAAGCACAGGTCAACAATCGGGGTGGGGGGTGGGGGAATGATGGGACACATTTTGGTGAATCTGGGTGGGGGGTGTCTGCTTGTTTAGGTTTCTAATTGTCCCCTTGATCCTCTCAGTTACCCTCAGGCCTGAAGGCAGCACCAAGACCAAAGGACTCCATGCACGGTGGTTGTAACATCCCAGCCCTAGCCTGTGAGTATGAGAAGCTGCACCCTGAAGTTTCCCAAAGCATTTAGGAAGTGTGCAAGGGCACAGGTCGCCTGAGTTTGCAGCACCATGGCAACTCTGCCCACCTGCCAAGCTTGGCTCTCTGCCCGCTCTGTGCCCAGGGCACAGCCGAGCAGGCAGCAGTCGCTGATTGGATTCAGGCAGCTGTGGCCAGTCCATGCTCACCCTGGGATGCACTTCCACAGCTCTGATAAGGGATTTTAGCTGCTCAACTGCTATTAAACTCAACAGTTACAGTTGACTAAAACCCCATGCTGTACTGCCCAGCTCAGGCTGCTCCATGGGCACAGACAGCACACACATGCCAAAATATTGATCTGCAGTGTCTATATAAAATGCTAATAACCTGACGCTCTGAGTACCCTCAGAGTGGCAATGATTAAATAAGCCCAGGCCCACAACTGGAGCACAGGGAGCTCTTTTGTAGCACGCCATGAAGTAGCACAGGAAGGTATCTGAGGCTCCCTGTTTTGCACTGAAGCTGCAGACAGACTCGAGGACTTCTGCTGCTCACCCAGCAGCAGAAGATGCAGTCCCCTTGCTGGCACAGCCTGTCACACATCATTTTAAAGAAGTCTCACAAATGTATTTATTTATGCAACTTGAAGTCACAAACTACAGCCTACTGCTGTTCTGCTGTTCAGTATGATCAAAGCGTCAGTGACTGTGAGCATTTCCGATCTTCACTGTGCTTGTTCTCCAGCTGCTTAATCTCAGCTAATTGCAGGGGAGATGTCTGAGGATGTCACTTCAACCAGAACAAAATGTCGATTCAAACCCGAATTGGAAAGGACAAATTTAAAAACCATTTGGAGTGGATTTATGATGTGTGCTATACTCAGAAGTGGAAATTACTCCTGAGAGTTCCAAGGATAAAAGGCACTGGATTATTAATTATCGGATTAGGAATTTACACAGGTGCCCTGTATTTAAAATCAGTGAAACCCACTGATTTCAAGGCTCACCTCTTATTTTCTTATTTTCCCCAGGACCAGTTCTGGCTCAAGTGGTAACGAAAAAAGCCACTCCATATTTATTATTTAGCTGAAGAGTGAAGAGGAAATGGATGGTGATTAAACAGAATCACACGAGTAAGGCTGTGTCTGAAATTTTGCATGACTGCCTCAGAGGTTCATTTTCTATTTCCCTGCTTCAGTGGAGGCAGCTCTCTCCTCATGAAGGAAGGAATAAAACAGTCTATCCTGCATTTTTTCACTGCTGGACTCTCCACTCCTCAACAGAGTTTATAAAGCCTCCTTAGAGGAGCCTGAAACGAAGGGCTGGAAGGAGAAGCGTTAACATCTGCCTGCCTTTGTGTTTTGCTGCTTCTCAGAGATGCACTTTGCTCAAGCAGACACTGAATAAATGTGTAATATTGCTGCTGCTGAGAGTCAACACCAGGGCACACAGAGTGCTCTGCTGTGTGCTTTGCTGAGCAGGATGGCTGGGCAGAGAAGTCTCTGCTGGCCTTCAGTGACCAGCAGCGAGAGAGGTTAAAATGCAACAGGTCAGCTTCTGACAGCACGGAACTTTATGGATATTCTGAATGAAGCTCAAATTTAAGGACAAAAGAATAGATGCCCTCACAAAGTTCAAAGCTGAATGGTAGCTTCTGAGGGCTGAACTCATAACAAGGAGGGCTAGGCAGGTTTGATGGTCTATGGACCTCGGCGGGTGAGTACAGGATGCATCCTTCTGAGAGAAAAGACAAGCAGCAGGCATGCATGGGTTAAAAGCACATTGAGCTTAATTCCTTGAAGTTAAAACAAGCCTTTAAAATATAAACCAGGAGCCCTACTTCATCTGAATGCAGCTCCAGAGCAGACCTGCTCATTGCCAGAGCCACGCAGCACCTACCAGGTACTGGCAGAATGCAGCCCAGCCCTGTCATTAAGCCCTATATACAAATACTGAGTAGCTATTTTATCTGAGAATGTCACGCAGCCTGCAACACCTGCACCTTGTGGAACTGAAATCAACATTTGGAACTGAACTTCTTTACCTGTTGCCTCCTTCCTGCATCCTTCCTGGCTGAAATCCTAGCTTTGGATAGCAATCAGTTCTACCATGACCTGATAAAAGATGTTACCCTTCAGCATATTTTTCTTCTTCTTCATCATTACTCTTCAAACAATCTTTAGAATCTTTCTGTTTCTTCCATATTTTTCCATCTGCCAATAGTTCCAAGTGATGCACAGGCAAGGTGTGAAAGCAAAGGCATTTTGCACATTCATAGCTCATAAATATGTGGCATTTAATCCATTTCTCCTAAAAAGAATCAGTGCTAGGAAGAATTTCAATTCTGAGTCCAAAGGAATAGAAAGGAAAAGGCTGCTCTATTTGCCCTTAGTTGTTTAAAATAGACATTCATTAAAGGATGTTTTTTGGTTTGAGCTGTGCAGTTAGACAGAACTGCAGAAGGGTGTGAGAATGGTACCGCAGCACAGCAGAGCTCCTGGCCGAGTGTTTTAATGGAAACTCTTCATCTAGGCTCACCAAAATGCCCCCAGATATCATCACTGAGGGCAGGATCTCCTCTGTCTGGATAGCACAGCAGTTTTACGAAGATTTTACACTGGTTTTGTAGAATAATCTGAAATGTTGAATGCTCATCCTAGGAAGTGCCTGCATGCAACCAGCTGCCAGAGTAAAGAATGGCACTAACACATGAAACCCATTTTGCCATTGGATTAGCTTTTAAGTAAACCCTCAGCAAGCTTTAATCCCTTGGGACAAAAAATAAAATAAATATATTAAAAAAAACCCCAAACATAAAACCAAACGAAAGAACCCAAACCAACCCTGAGAAACAGATCCAAATTCCTATGTTGTGAATGGGCTTTCTGTAATGTCTGGTTTTGAGGAGCTCCTGGGATCAAAATCCAACCAGGTGAAATTCTCTCTGCAACAATTTGTTGGCAACAAAGTTATGCGCCATTGCCACCAAGAGTTACAAGTACCAATGAGCAGCACTGGGGCAGGCAGGGGGAGACCCCTCATGCCACCTAGGAACGCTGGCTGCAGCCCCCAGCCTGCTCTGGAGCAGCAGTACCTCAGGATGCTGAAGCCAGAAGCACTACATCCATCAGTGAATTAGGACTCTGTGCATGTGGCAATCAAGGAAAGCACAACTCAAACACTTCAAGATTATTACTTTTAATTGCTAGCTTCTCCTCTCATCTAATATCTGCTGCTTGGGAAGTGCATCTGCTCCCACACAGTAGTCTTGAGACCTGGCAAAGGGCTGTGCTGGCACTGTGCACTCCATGATGGAGAAAACTTCTGCCCCTGAAGCCTTTAGGAGCCTTGCCACCAGTCACAGAGTCACATTAGCTGGTCTCCAGAAACTGTCAGCTCACCTTTGACAGTGTGGGGAGCTGCTGCTGGCACCCAGGTCAGCAGCTGAGCAAAGGCAGGGCAGTGGCTGGGGGCTGTATGTGGAGAGCAAGATGCCCCAGCAGCAAGAGAGCAGTTGTCCTAAGCTAAGCAGCATCGTGGCTGCTTCCTTCTCCCCCCTACCCTCCCTTCTTAAAGAGATTTATCTAGTAAATATATATTGTGTGAAGAAATGGTTAGCATGAGCCAACCGCCCACTTGGTGCTGATTCTCTCCTTTGCAGTGTTTAAACCAGAAGGTTTACACAAACATAAAGGCAATGTGTTATTCATCAGAACCCTTTCTTATCAACAAACCATACTGTTATTCACGTGGCTCTGGGACTTAGTTTTTGTTGTGTGGTTGGGAAATGGAAATCTTCAAGAGTAATTTAAAAAAATCGTTGTGAAAGAAGTCAGCAAAACACAAAACCAGAAAATGAACCCTGTGGGTCAGAAACAACAGGAACCTGTCAATAATACTGACAGAGACTCAGCCCCTGGGGAGGCTGCAGTCCTGCTGTATCTCCAGATGTACTCTAGCTCAGCCTCAGCTTCTGGAGCTGGAGAAGTTACCAAGTGCAGTGCTGCAGTGCTTGGCTGAAGAATTTCAGACTAGAGCATCAGGAAATGGTTCCCCATGCCCGTGAAAACCTGGAGCTTGCAGTGACTGCATCATTCTGGGTGATGATGGAATGGTGCTGAGAATACAGAGTGTTTGCCAGTTTGATACCCTACTCTGAGCATTAGCCACTCTTCCTCAAGGTGGTGATAGCTGTGACCTCTCGTTGCTGTTGCACAGGAAGGGAAATAGAAACGGCCAGAGTAAGGGGAGCTGCTCAAGGCTAGCTAGGGAAGTACCAGCGGAGTCATGGCTAGGACTGAAGTTTTTGTCATTCTTACACAGCTGCCTTTGGATTTCTCTCTTCATAAGATGGTAAGAAACTTCCCAGAAGTCTAAGGGCTCTCAAAAATCCCCCCGAGATCTTAACTAGACCTGGAGCTGCCTGGCAACTCTGCTTATGAGCTCTACCTGTGACTCCACTTGGCGAAAGGGTAAATGAAACCAAATTAGATCTGCCTGAATGCAGTTTTTGCCCAGAGGGATTTTTCCCAACTAAGTTTTGATCAGTTCCACCCAAAATACATGCCGTGATTAGACACTAACTCCAGCAGAGTATGAGATGTTGGGGGTGGAACTGGGGCAGCTGTATCTAGAAACATGAAGTCTCTTTGAACCTCCTGAAGAGGACCTTGGAGAACCTCAGACATCATTATTCCTTGGGCTGGAGAAATTCAGGGACAAACAGCTTTTCTTGGTGGAATTTTCTACTACTATGCTGAAAGCTTCTCAGCCATGGCCTTTTGCTGATTAATGCAGCCTTTTTATCACATCTGAACACTGTGCCCAAATGCAGTGTTTTACAAAGCAGCAAAATTCATAACAAAGCAGAATCAATAAATACAGTGCAATTCCCTCTGGCAATGCAAGCATTCTGTTAAAATTAGGATCTGATTATAGCTGTGGAAACCTATTTTCCTGAATCCTAAAAACCACATTTTGCTTTACATGAAAGCTTTTCATAGCTGTGGCCAATGCTGGCTTTGAGCAATCCATATTTTTTTCCCTTTTCCCGGATAGAGAGTGTGCTGACACATCCTTCTCAAAAATCTGATTTTCTACTTTAAAACTCCCCCCTGAAACAACAAAACCCAAACAGGCAAAAGCAGCCAAGAAGATCACAAGGAGAGGAAACTGGGACATGTTGAATACACTGTCAAAGCCTAAGAGTTTTCTCAGGATGTATCAATTCTGACAAAGTTTTGAAGCAGCGATGGAAGAAAGGGAGCTGCTCAGCTCAGCTGAGAGCAAATCCACTGGAGCCCTGATCTACAGTTTGGGGAACGCAGCTTCAACTTCTCTGAGTCTAAGCAGCTTTGAATGGAAAAGCTCCCCCTGAAATAGGCACGGAAGGAATCCCAGAATGGCTCAGGTTGGAAAGGACCTCAGAGCTCGTCTCCTCCAACATCCCCACCATGGACAGGGACACCTCTCCACTAGACTCAGCTGCCCATGGCCTCACCCAGCCTGGCCTCCCACGCCATGCCTTCCCTGTCCAGTTGACTTGAGTGAAAGCGGCCACACTCTGAAGCAGCATTTCAGCACCCTGGGAGGACTGAGTGACACATAAACCGAGCAGCTGCTAGCAGTTCTGAGCAGGGACATGAGCTCCCTGGGAAGCCAGCTTCCAGTTAACAGCAGCAAGTCTTTGCCTCTCCTCTGTGTTTGCTAAATTGAGGTTGTGCCAGTGGCACAAGCAGGAAGGAGCCATTGCTTCAACAGGGCTTGATCTCAAAGAAGGTTGACAAAGGGTGCTGTGCTCACACCTTCTGGATCCATTCCAGCCTGATCTTAATGAAGTGAAAGGACAATTTCCCCTCACCTTCTTTAATAACCAGTTCCCTGGCCCCTGCAGTAATCCAACAGCCTCATGCTGTGTCTGCAATTTCTGCAGTATCCTTTACATAACAAAGCAATCTGGACTGACCACAATAACTCACCCAGTGCTAGGATTATTTCTCCCGAGGCAGCGCTCAGAGCTGCAGCCCACAGCGCTAGGTGCATTTCTTTCCCTTCCCCTTACTTCTGGGCATGGCTCTCTATGATAATTTTGTGCTGAGATCCCCCAAGGTATTGTTCTGCTCAGTCATATGAAAAATAGGAAAATAATGCACCTTCATCCCAGTTCCACAGATGGGCCATTCATCAGCGTAAAATCAACTTTACAGCCTAGGCGGAAGCTGCTCCATGCACTGAATAGCTACGAATTTCCACTCTAGTTTCCCAAGCTGCAGCCGGCCAGAACCGCACCAGAGCAATGCGATTCCTGCAGCTCCTGCACAGTAAGACAGACAGCAGCAGCCCAGCCCCAGGGTGACCTGTGCTTACCCTCCAGTTTTGTAACTGGAACAGTATAGCAATTTCTTAGGATCTGCATGTTCTTGTAGTTAAAGGTATCTAAATTATTTTCAGATCACAGAGCTATTTAGACGGTTCTTTTCCCCCCTTGATCATCTACTCACACAAACAGAGTTTGCCCACTTAAATCAACCATGGGACTGACAAAAGGAAGGCAGAGATTTCTTTTCCTTACATGGCCAATACCATTCACCAAACCCAAAACTTTTGGGAATGATTCTAGCCCAGCTGCTGCCATGAGTGTTCTCGCTGTAATTGCATCTTGATACTTGCCTGAAGGACCCTGAATGCAGAGCTCTGGGGTTTAAAGTATCCTGACAGTTGCAGGATATGATTTGTGTCAATGCCTTGGAGATGGACAGGCTCCTTAGGTGGCCTCTGCTTGAATCTGGTTATCTCCAGCCAGTGTGCTCAGGATATGACTTCCAATGATTTTGGCCTAAGAGCTACATACTGATGTAATCTGGGTCAGCCCCATCTGAACACAGAGTGCTGATTCTCTAGTGCGAGCTGGGGTGTTGCTTCCAGGCAGACCCAGATTTGGGGGTTAGCAGAGAATGGGATGTAGAATTTGGCAGCTGGAGTCACAAGGAGGGAAGGCACACGTTTGTGCACTGAAAGCACACTTTCAGTAGAGTGCAACCTTGTCTTTCTGGGTACTCTTCAGTTTCCCAGCCTCTCTGAAAGCTGCAGTGGACACCTTCACCCCATCACATCACCTGCCAAGGCAATGATCCAGCTCACCTGGTTGAAAGCAGCTCCTGCTTAGATGAGAGCTCTGTCAAATATGTGTGCATGAGAGCTTCAGCACAGCTGTAGGTTAATAGGCAAGCAGGAGGAAGACCCCATGTGGAGCAGATGCAATGGTGTGTTTCAGACCTAAAGGGAGCGTGGGATAAAACAGGAGCTGGGCTATCAAGGAGTCAATGGTACAAGGCAATACAGCATGTTAGCAAGAGATAGAAAAGCACCCCAGGGGAGAAGAATGGAGACAAGCCCTGGGGCAGATTCTGTTTGTCTCTGGCAATCCATGTAGGGAAAAAATGAGAGCACATCTCTAGAAGAAAGATGGACAATGAAGTAAAATTCTGCTGGGGAAGGAGGAGTGGGGAATTGGAGGATTTATTAGCTCAATTTTTAAAGTGATTCATTTTCCTTTTCAAGAGACTCTTGGAAAAAAAAGCCAAGGAGTCAAGAAGCCCTAAGTTACCTAGGAAGGCACTTTAGCAAATCAAGGGCTTGATTATTCTGTGGTTTGCCCTAGATTCAGAAGAAGGTGTAAAATACGCAACAAGTACTAGGGGGCTGGCTGCCCCCATAGCTCCACCTCATCAGCCGGAGCAAGTATGCTGTAATGAGGAAACATCAGCCGCTCAGAACCTTCAAGAGACCCTCAGCAGAGGTCGGAAATTCAGGCACGCCTTGCTCAGATGGACACAAAGCAAGAAGGTACCAGAAGATGTTGTCCCAAGATTCATGACCTACAGCACTGAGCTGAAGCAGAGGCAGAAGCTGAGTGTGTGGAGAGTTGTGAGGACACTGGGATCATGCTGCTCTTTACCAGCTAGCTGTGCTACAGCCTTGTGGGTGACCTTGGGAAATGACGAAGAATCTTGGGAAGGAGACTGTCTGGAGAGAATGGGCCAGGACAAACTCATCAGAACTCCCACATCTGTTTGAAACCCCTCTGGCATTTACCATCCTCATGTTTCTGCAACACCACTGATCCTGGCTGATCTCCTCTCCTGCTTTCACTCACTCCTGCACCTCTCCCTCAACCTCCTTCCCTACTTTCTTAGATTGTACCTGCCCCTCCCAAAGCTTCAATTTAATTTCTCATAATCTCTTCCAGCCTCCTGATCTACAGGCACCAAAAAAGTCAGAAAGCTCCTCCATGCTCAGAGCAGACCCAGCTCCCTTTTAGAGCTTGCTGAGGATGTATGACCAAACAAGTCGGCTCATCTCTGATGCAAAACGGCATCATTGCAAAGCAAGATTTTAGCTCTTTGTCTCTCTTATTTTCCTGCATGGCTGTGAGTTCCCTGAACCCCTCCTCTGCACTGCAGCTGCTCGCATGAACCACACTAAGGTCAGATTTTCACAGGTACCAATACCTTGGTACCCTGCACGTTCCAGCCAGAAGTGAACTGGGCTTCAAGTGCACCGCAGCTGATCTCTCTCACCACAACAAATCTCATAAGGAGGAGATGCGAGGCCCCCCTGAGGGTGCCAGGAAGACACGGTGGATAACAGGAAATTTTTGGAAGGAGACTTGAGAAGTGGATTTGACTGCCTCCCTATATTGATAAAGTCTTATCACATTGCTTAGCGAACCCAGAAAGCACACAGAGCAGCAGCGGTTTCAAATGTTAATGCATCTTTAGAGAGTAATCAGCAACACTGGATGGCTTGCACTAGCTCAAGGAGAGGCTGCTTTGTTGTTTAAGAAATTAAATAGCATTTGTCTGGAGCTTCTTGTCATTACTGGATGAAAGAAAGGTTATTTCTTTAGTGACAGAGATCCAAATGATAAACGTGATACAGTAGCTATCTGCCCAGATGTCTCTGGGATAGTGTGAGCTCCAAGGCTTGTCTCCCTGAAGGGCAGCTTTGGGCTTTTTAGCTTTCACACGATGCTCAACGGTTTTAGGAGCACAGGACAAAGGCAGTAGAATCTGCTTACAAACCAGATGCGGTGCCCTTTCAAGCCCTGCTACTGAACCCTTGTGTAACCTTGGGCACACCACAGCGCCCTTGATGCACCAGCTTCTGCACTGGGACAATAACCACTGCAGGAGTCAATGTGGGCAGTGCTTTTGTGACCATCTACACATTAACTCTGTGTGTCAGGTGTTGTGTGATTATGCATTTTTAAACATAGCTTCCTCTTCCTACTGGTGCCCACAGCAGCACTGCGTCAGTGGCTGGTAGATTGATCTGCCTTTGAAGCAATCCATGATCCAAGCACCTGACCTCCAGGGCTGGGTTCAGCTGCATGTCAATAGGCAGAGCTGGCTGCCAGCTGTGCTGCTGCACCACGCATGAATGAGCGGAAGCCATCCTGGGCACCCTTCAGCTGCTCTTGAGACTGGGCTGCATTTCAGAAATAATTACAGGTTTTGGTGCTTCCATTTCTGATGTCAAGTAAGAGGTGTCCCAGGAAGCTGCTGCTGGAAAACGTGATGGCCTTTTTAAAGCTATCTCTTGGAACAGATATAAAATGGGAGGTCGAAAATCATTATTTTTTTTTTAACATCCATAGGTACTTCCTTTTGTATTTCTGATGTTATTTTTAAAATGATCATTTTGTTATTCATTAGCAAATCTGCTGCTTGCCTTTTAAAAGTTTACTTGCTTTTCTTCATTTTATAAGCCCTGCTGATCAAACACAGGAATCATCTTTCCTTTCTGAATAGGTGCATCCTGCTCTCACCCCAGCAAGATGCAGCTTCACACACGACAAAAAGATGGCAGTTTGGGAAGAACCCCACCTAATAACTAACTTGTACAGCTAAGAGCTAGGAGTGAAATGGCCAACTAATGGATTTGCCTGTGAGGAACTTACATCACTGTGTGCTGTGTGATTAATTTTACATTCCTGTGCCATATCACATCGTATCACACCACATATATCATATCATATCACATATTGTATCATACCGTATCTCACTGCTCTACCACAGACTCCAGCCACTGCAGCCTGGACACCTTGGGTTTAGTGTAAACACAGCCATTCAAGCTGTATACACTGCCTGAACCCTGAGGAAACTCCATACATCCTCAGCCAGCGCCCAGCTCACGGCCGCGGCCTCAAGGATCTCTTTGATGACAGGGATCCTTCCCAAGGCATCTATCTACTGTTGGGGCTGCATTCCCTATCAGGAAACGCAGGCTGCCTGGGACACATTTGCTAGCCCAGGGACACAAAGCGGTCTCCCAGTGCCTGGCCCAGCTCTGATTCCCCCCAGCAGAGGGGAGCAAGCAGCAGCTGCGCAGACAGGCGCACACCCCGCAGCGCTTTGCTGTCAGCCCAGCGTTTCTGCGAGCGCGCAAAGCAAGAGAGGGCCGATCTGTGACCCAGCAACCCAGGAGGAGGGCAGGGGCAAAGGCGGGGGAGTGCTGTGCGCTTACGGCCAGCCGTGACCTCGTAGGGCGAGTGCAGGCGCGCGTCTCCGCAGGGCGAGGTGCTGACGTACAGGTGGAACAGGATGTTCTCCCGCAGCCCGTAGCCTCCCTCTTTCAACCGCACGAAGATCGAGCGCTCCCAGTCCTCTCGCCGCTTGCTGCCAGCACAAAAGAGGTTCCAGGAGTTAGACGGCAAAGCAGAAACACTCGAGCTCGCTCCCTCTGCTTCTCCCTCTCTGCTGCCTTGTTTCTATCGGCACCTGGCACCCTCTGTTTCGCCTACTGACAGCGAGGGGAAAACAATGAGCTCGTCCAAGCCAAGCAAGTACGCGAAGGGAGGTCAAAGCTGTCACAGTGCTTTTTGGTTTGCTTACCTACCATATATCCTAATGATGAAAGGTGGGTCTCTGAAGGGTAACTCTTCCCTTACGAGCACAGATAGAGAAACACACTGATTTCAAGGAGGTTCTGGTGATCCCAGGCTTTCAGGTGCCCAAACCGGCTGTGCTCATCGCAAAGCCTAGGCATGTGCTTAAATCCCGTTACCACCACTGCGCCCCAGGCGGGTGTTTATGTGCTCCCCTGAAAAGGGTCTCAGAGGAAGCACCTAGATGTGACCTCTGCCAACCCTCCTTGCTCTCTGTCTGGGCATTGCTTTTCCCCCCTATTCAACCAGAGCCACCTAGGAATGCACCACAACCGTCTTCTTGGTCCCCTGGCATCTTTGGCAATCAGAAGCCATTCTGGGAAGTGAGGACAAAGCTGGTGTGGGTTTTTCTCAGCAGAGTTGAAAAAGAGACATTAAGATAAAGCTTTTATCTTCACAGTAGTTCAGCAGCTAGCTGGGGCCACAGTGCACATTCCATTAGCAACAGCCGCCTGGGAGGTCAGAGCCCCTCAATCCTGCAGTCTGCAGCAGCTCACATTAAGGCTACGCTGCCGAGCAGCTCCTCAGCTGGCTGACGTTTGGGAAGCTGTCGGTGATACCCCAACAGACAGCTGCTTGCACCACACAGGCTCGGGGGATGGCTGCAATTCTTATTTCGAAAGGGAAAATGTGATCAGGAAGATGACAGTGAACGGATTTCCAACACCCCAGCCCTCCCTGCAGGAGCTCGAGAGGCTTTTCTTCAGGAACGGCCCTGGGCACAGTCACACCTGCAAGCAATGATGTTCCTCTCAGGCTCTTACTAACCCAGAACCCTGCCCGTTCAATTCACCGCAGGACAGCCCATTAGGCAGGGTCATCTCTGCTGGCTCCTCTGCCCTCTGTCACCGTGAGCAGGGCTGCCTTCCACCCAGCACAAGTCCTGGCTTCAATCCGAGCTGCTTCTGCCTGTTTTCTCCCGATGCAGCCTCTGCACTGCCGAGGCTGTTTGGCTGTCACTCTTGCACGGTTTGGGTTTTTTGTCACTTCTTGATGCCGGGATGCGCTTTGCTGTCAGGAGGAATTTACAGGCACATTAGGTCGCCTGTCAGGGCCAGGGAGCCACACCGGCTGCTGAGCTGCAGCTGCCACATGCAGCTCCTTCAGTTTCTGCTGGCTGTGGTGGAATTTCCCAACCGCACAAATTATATTAACTCCCTGATACAAGAATAAAGTACTTGCAAGTCCTGCTGCTTGGACTTCAGTGCAATTGCAACTAGTTTTAAATAATCTGCTGCTAAATCAGCTGAGAGAATGCAAAGCTGCACAGTCCCAATGCCTGCTATTAAGATGTGAAGCCTCAACAGAGTGGTGGGGGGCAGCTTGCAGTACTTAGAAACAGTTGCTATGTAGCAGTAATTCTTTGGGCTCCATTTCAGGGGTTCATGGCAACCAACACCCATGCTGGTTTCACTGGTTGTTGTTTTCACTGATTAACTTGCTCTCCTTCCTTTCCCTGAGACCCAGGAAGGGTCTGTGGCCAGTGTGGCTGATGGGCTGGGTGACAGAGCGCTGCTCTAAAAATACATGGCAGGGCTGGGGAACAAGGCAGCTTGCTTCTTCCTCCAGGAGGCTGAGATCCTCTGTAACACATATGGTCCTGTCCTGGCTTTCGAGTTGTTCTAGGGGCTGAACTCAAACAGGGGATTGATCTCTACATAGTGGTTGAACATGTCTAATAATGACGCTCTAAGAACATGATTATAAAAGAGTTTGGGACGCAATGCTGTCTGTCATGGCTTAGCAGAGGGATGCTCGAGTGTCTTCAAAGCCCAAGGGGACCCAGGGGCATTGTAAAAATAGTCCAGGTGGAGCAGGAAATGCACTTCAGCAAAGTTACTTCTCCCTCAGCACCAGTACACTTCTGTCTTCCCTCTGGGATAGCAATTTTGAGCTGTGAAGGGGAGAATGAGATTGCACCAAAGGTCCCTGGCAATACCGCTTTACACAGCCATTCACACCCACACAAAGCAGTGAGGAGAGCACAAAGGGAGCCCACAAAGGTCATTCGTTCAAGGGGTGGTACCCAAGTGTCATTTCCACATGCTGGCAGTGGCTAAAAGAGCAGAATTTGTCCCTAAATCTTTGCTCATTAGGAATTCCTGTGGGAGAGTTAGGATTGGAGGCTGACTCAAGAGAAACATTTGAGAATGTGCTAAATTCTAATCTTGCGCTTAAGTTCATTATTTAGTGTAATGATGTGCATGTACGAGTTTGGAGCTGGCTTCAGGAAAGCTCCTGAAGCCCCATACTTAGGGTCTAACTGTGCTGAAACTGAGCTTCACTCTTCACAAGGGCAGCAGAGGAGTCATTCTAGGCACACAAAGCCATGCAGGGGAAGTTTCTAGTGCCACACACTAAAGTATATCAACCCACAGAAACTAACAGCAGGCGTAAAGGGGAAGGAGCTGTGTCCATGAGGAGGCTAGTGGACAAAAGTAAGGAATAGTAATGTACAGTAGGCAGCTGGTTTTCCTGGGAAAAACTCTTAACTGGACTGGATGACAGGAGAATTGGATTTTCTTTTCTTCCCTACTGGCCAGTCAGCACAAATAATCCCCCTGAAATCAACGTAAATTCCACTGTCATCACTGCTAAAGGATCAGCCAATGGCGTCTGTGTACTTTTTGATGATGATGTTTAGGGAAAAGCTTCTCAAAAGGTCTTTCTTGTCCTTCTTTTGTACATCACAAAATTCATGTCTCACTTTTCATCTTTTTTGTGAAAGTCTTGAGAACTGGAGGATTATAGTTGTCATAAAAATGAAGTCTGGGAGGGCTAAGGGTTTTAATCAGACTGGTTAGGAGCTGACAGGTTTTGGTTGTGCTTTTTAGCTTTTATTTAACTCAAGCTCTAAACAATGAATTATTGAAAGAAAGTTTCCTTTTGAAGTATTTGCCACACTTCTTAGAGAGGATAAAGTCCCTACTCAGAAACTCTCCCAACTGAAATCAGGGAAGTCACATCTCTAACACATAGGAATATGAGAAGAAGGGGGAAATCCCCTGTGATTTGCATATTGCTGCAACTTTGGCTTGTGGATGGACTTGCTCTGCAGTTCAAACACCCAAAGTCACCACTCTGTGCTCTTGTCACAGAAGCGTCAAAGCTTTGCCCCAGTACGCAGCAATTCATCTCACCCACAACACAGCCTTGCTAAGGCCCACTTCAGAGATGCTCATTGCTCTCCACTGGTGACAAAGGCAGCCTGAGGATCTTCTTCACACTCAATTGACTAATTTTCAGACATCTCAAGTGAGATTTCAAGAAGTAAATCCAACTCAGTGACTCTCTCCTTGCCATTAATTCTCTCTCCTGGCCCTCGCTTCCTGCAGCCTGCTTGTCCCTGCTCTTTGAAGTTTTTATGGAACACTCAGGCAAGAATGTGGTTTGTTTCCACTGAGGCCAAAGGCTGTGTTTGTAAACTCTGGAAAAGTGCTTCCCTTTCAAGGACAGCATCATGCAGAAAAATAATTCTTGCACTGGGAGTTCCTAAAATTCAGCTGCAGAGATCACTTTTGAGCAGATATAGTTGGTGAGAGGAAGGGATGTGGGAACAGGGAATACTCTCGGCAGAACAAACTTGCCTGTTCCTTAGGGAGAGGGGGGAGAGGCAAGAACCATGCTTTCATTCTCGTTTGGGGCTGTGGAACCATCTTTCTGGTCTCAGTTCTTATATGTCTTTGCACAAGTTATTGACCTGAGAGGACTTCAGTTTGGGTTAGAATAGTGTAAGTACATAATGGTGCAGAAGCCAGATTTGTGTTTGCCTGAGGAGCTTCTGAGGAGGGAACCTGTGTGGAGCTGTCCTGAAAACCCTGAGGGAGCACCATGAGATTTCTCTGCCAGTGGGGCCTGTCTCTCTTTTTCTAGAGAAGAAGGGTAAATGTGACTTCAACACACAGAAAAAGCATTATCCATTTCATTTGAACATCACTTCCTCACCGTGTGACAAAGCTCCTGGTGATGGCATAAAACTGAGTGTAGCCATAAAGCCTAGAATAGAAGAACATATCAGAACACAGAGTTTTACTTCCTCATGAACTTTCAGGAGGTAAAATCTGATTTGCCAGTATCTCCAGCTCTGTCTTTCAAAGGTGCTTAGCCTTGATAATTCTGGTGGAGGTTTTTAATCACACGTGCTGGCCAGCAAAGCAGTGGTGCCTGCTCTTGGCTGAACAGAGTGATTTGAAGTTATAGTGAATGCAGCTTGTGCTGCTCTGTGAATTCTCTTAACAAAAGACTGTTAACATTGATCCAAATAAAATAATAATATGACTGAGCATGTTAGGGAGGTGGATCAATATAACAGTTTAAGATACAGCTGTAGCACTTGTTTCCCAAGAGACTGCAGCACAAAGCAACTGCTAGGGCTGCTACACTGCTGAAAACATAATTTAATGTAAACTTGAAAGCAATTCAGATTGAAACAGAAAGAATATTGGTTTTGATTAAACCCTTCAAGGCTCTTTGTTAGCCAAGCTCATCTACTCAATATACTCTCGTCCTCAGCCTGAAGTGAAAATAACTATTACTCTTGCTAACACTGCTCCAGTGCAACAGCATCATAGGTGCTCAGAAGAGCAATAGAGTCCTTCTCTGACCCATCCTTGTGTCTCTGACCTGATGCAAAGCTTTCTGAAGTCAAAGGGAGCTTACAGAATGAGCTCCATTGTATTGCTGACACTTGCTCTTCTGGGTCTGCCATCCCACCCTCAGGCTGAACAGGCCCAGCCCCTTCAGCCTCTCCACACAGGTCAAGTGCTTTGGCCCCTGAGCATCTGGGTGAGCTCTCCTGAACCTCCTTCAGGTGGTTGATGTCTTTCCAGTACTGGTCAACCCCAAACTGCACATAGTATTGTAGATGTGGTCTAATGAGTGCTCAGTAGTCGGAGTGATTGACTCTCCCTGGACTGGCTCTCCATACAGCTCGGGATCCTACTGACCTAATTTGCTGCCAGGCACACTGCTATCTCAGGCTCAGCTTGTTGCCTGCCCATGAAACCTTCCCCTTGCAGAGAGCAGCTCCCCAGCCAGTGAGGCTCCAGTCTGTGTTACTGCAGGTTGTTTTTTCCTCCTTGCTGTGGGACTTTTCATTTGGCCTCATCGAGTTTTCTGTCAAAGTTCCTGCTGACCCAGCCCCCTAGCCTGCCTGAACAGCAGCCCAGTCCTCCAGCATGCTGACTGGTCCTCCTTAGTTTGGCCTTTCCTGCCAAGCTTGCAACAAAGCACCAGGCAGCCTTTTCCAGACTGTTGATAGGACAGGACTAGTGAAGTTCCAGGAGAGACCTCCTCAGTACTCCACTTACTACCAGCTCCCAAGCAGTGTATGACCCATTAACCATTTCAATGGTAACAAGGTGGATGTGGCTGCAGGCAGGAACAGTAATTTATCTCTAAGGATGCTATAATGTTTTCAAACATCATAAAGGAGGAGTGACTGATAGCATCTTGCACTTTGGCACAAAGTTATCTGTGCTATTAACACTCATTGGCTCTCGAAGGCATTAATGATCAATAAATCACTTCCTTGAGATATTTTAGCAGCAGTAAGGAAGACAGGAGATGACTGCAGGGAGCAAAATGACCCCTTCCAGTCTCTAGCCAGTGAATGATGCTAATAAACCTGCATGTAAAGATTTGTACAAAATCATCAGGCTTCGTAAAACTCAACTTTATGAGTCATATCTAATAGCTACTGAAGGAAAATCAGCTGAAGCAAAGGAGCTCACAACCCAGTACTCTACCCTATCTAACTCCCTCATTTTCTTCTGTGCACTCTGCTGGTCCTTCCGCAGCTAAAGACTCAGAAACAGCAACGTAAAGAAACAAAAAGTTCCAACGCCTAGAGGATGGATCTGTTCCACTACAGGCCATATGACATTCCCCAAGCACCAACAGAATTCGCTTACCTTAAGTGTAACTCTAGCTGTGAGTAGAGGAAGTGAACAAATGCCCTTCTGGCCAGGATTTCTGCGTGACAGTCATTGACCGCAAGTCCTTTGTCATTAATGTACTCCCCATTGATACATTTGGTGCCCGATGACAGCACAATAACCTGAGCTTGCCTGATGTCCAGACCTGTAGGAAGAAAAACAAAAGGGTTAGGAAATTGCCAGGGGTGAGTATGAGATCAGGACTGCTGAAGTTCTCACAGCCGGGACAGCCCCGATGGAGGCTTGTTAAGCTGACGATGTGGCCTTTGGAATGTGCAGGAACCTCACAGCTCTGTGTTATTAGAATAACAAGGGCTCTATTTCAGCCTCGATGCTAATTCCAAGATAAAAGCTTGCCACCAAGTTTACTTGTTAAATCAGTAAGTACCTCACAGGAGAGCATATGCTGTAGGGAAGTAATAAAGATCTCCTGCAGGGCTGATAAATGGCCTGGGGTTTATGAGCTGCTGAAGACATCTTCTGGTGGGAACACACACTCCCTGTCATGTTAAGTTTCATTGCTGTTGTACTACAAGTAGTAAATAAAATGCAAGTAACACTCCTGAAGCCACTTTTTAAAAATCTGTGAGTAAAACCAGCTCTGACTTTCAGCCCAGATTCTTCTCACTGCCCCAGCAGCAGCCATCAGGGTGCCTTCCCCACTGAGGGCTCAGGGGACCAGCTGGCACTCTTGAAAACCCAGGAGGTGAAGGCAGGAGCAGAAGGGAGAATGCAGCAGAGAAATGCAATTGCAAAACACCTGTGTTTATTCCAGTTTGATTACTGCATAAAGATGGGATGGACGAATGGCTCCTTCCCTACAAAGAAAGGTGTTTATCCTCTGCACAAGAGACTGCTTTGATGTCACGTTGCTTTTGAGTCACTGCTTTCATGACAAAAGTAACAGGTGTCTCAGAAAGGCACACATCCCTCTGCCAACTGTGTCTGGGCTAACACCACCCACTTCAATGGGCACTGCCTGCAGCAGAGGTGTTTGAGCCCCACTCAGCGTTTCAGAGAGTGCTGCATGCTTTCCTCAACAGTACACAGCATTTTCCTTGGCTGAAAGGTCCATAGCAAGAACCAGTTGGTTTTATTCTGTTTATTTACCAGTGTACACAGAGTTCTGTTTTCCTCAGCACAGCAGAAGTGCACCAGGAGGCCATTCCCTTGTTCAGGGCACATGAGCTTCTCTGCCTGCACCTAAGGACCTTTATCAATACTCCTTCTCAGGGCACTCAGACTGACTGCTTCCTTCTCCTTACATCAGCATACCCTTAATGTTCCCCCCCCCCCCCCCACATTTCCCCCTTCACCTTGTGGCCAAAGCATTGGGCTCTGGGCAAACCATCCTGCTCTCCAGGGGCGGTATCTTACTCACCCACCCCAGTCCAGTGCACAGTGTCATGCCTTTTATAATTTCAAACACCTAATCTGTAAGTTAACATAACTCTTTCTCTTCTCCAGCAGGAGTGTACGACGATGAAGGGATTCAGGATTTCCTGTGAGGTCTGGATTTATTCACAACTGAACAGAAAGACACCCAGCACCTATGGGTACAGCAACAACCTAAATCCCTCTGATGTTGTTTGCTACCACTGTGCCCACCCACACAGTAACAGCAAGAGTGCTTGGGGTGTTCATTTTTGGGCGAGTTAACTCCATAGGTTGGCTTTCAGTTCTATGGACCCCCAGCTGGTAGCCATGTGTGGACACAGCCTGTGGTGTCTGCCAGCCCTGGCAAGGAGCGCATTTGCACAATGTCACTTAGATGTGACCTGAGACTGGAGGAAATGATGCCCAAGAACTTTTCAAACAACTCTGAGTGCCACACATTAAAAAATTTCTACGTGTTTCCCATCTGCAATGACAGACAATAACCTGTTCCCCCAGCTCAGAAAGACCCAAGAGCTATGCTTCACTATGAGGGCACTCAGGAAACACAGATGTCCATGCCTTCTGCACCAGCTCTGAGGCGTTGACACCTCGCTGGGGAGCCAAGTGGGGACTGATGTGTGCCCAGTGCCACATGGTGAGCAGCGTTGGCAACACCCCAAGGGGTGCCAATGTCTGCCGGCAGACTGCTCTGGTGCATGCCTTGCTTTGTGCATACAGAGCCTGAAGGCTGTGCCCTGGCAAGCACCTGCTGTCCTTGCCAGAGCCAGGGGAGGAAGGGCTCTCACAGTTACAGAGGGGACCCCTAGCTGATGAAGGCAAATTGGAACCCTGGCATTTGGGGCAGCCCTTCGCACTCGAGTCTAGCTACTTGCTCCAGTGATTGGGAGTTAACAGGCACTTCTGTACCCTTGCCTGGTTTGCATAAACCCAGTCACTGCTAACTCTCATTATGAATGTTTACTTTCTATTGAACCTTACCTGCAGAATCCTTCAAGTCTCTCAAGTGCTTTCTCTTTAGGAATGTCAGGCTGCCTTCTAAACGTGGATTAACTCAACCTCAGACATGTGGCTAATCTAGATGGAGCACATCACCAAGCTGTGCCTAGGAAAGCTAAAGTGTTGAGCATGGCAAAATCCCAGCTGGCACTAATCTGGCACCACCGGCCACTTGCCACCTTTCTCGCTTTGGGGTGTAGAGGAGGAGATCATGCTGGATGAGTATTGCCCCTGGCAAGACAGGGGTTCCTCCTGAGGGGACCCAATCTCAGATCTAACTGTGTCCAGGTGGCTTGACAGACAAGAAGAAATAGGTGTCATTAGGGTGACCTTAACTCCTAATCCACCCTTTGTCAGAGTTCATGAGGCATTTCTTTCCCTGGCTGCCTTCTGTAAAGTAATGTTTGAGGAGACATTAGGTTAGGAGTAAGTAGTGAGCAATCCATAACAGGCACCTGCAGCAGGTTTCTATTATTTGCCTAAAGACTCCTAATAGTTTTCAATTTGAAAAGGAAATGGAGCAGGGGAAAGGGAATTGGGGAGCTGTGTCAGCATACTGGCTGGGTCCTGCCGACAGGGACAGCCAGAAGAGCAGGAAAGGAATTTGCCATGTTCCATTTTCTAACATGCTGCAGATTAGTTAGCTGCATTAGAGAACAGAAATGTCCCCACAGCTGACATGCTGGCTCTGGTCACAGATTCAGTCTAAGGACCCGGTGAGGGAAGGAGCCTTTCTGGTGCTCTGCTGAAAGCCTCAGCCTTGCCCTGAGGTCTCTGCTCGGCAGGGTGTCCCCTCAGAGTCACACAAGGGGAACTTGACCTTGCTAATGTTCATTTCTGAGTGTCATAGACCAGACTTCCATGCTGTTGAAGGGACAATGAGGTTTTACTGTAAGATATGCTCAGTTTGCTGACACCAGTGGTAGGTTTCTCTTCAGCTCTTCTGGGTAGCTGGAGTTTAGATGTCTCTAGCTGAGCTAATTGCTGTAGACTATAGTCAAAGGAGAGGAACTTTGCTGGGAGGTGATTCATCTGGCCTATTTACTCTTGGGTAGTAGGATCTCCTCATGAACTTGGAAGAGCTGCAGGCAGCCAGCAGAAGTACAGCCTTCTGCTACAGACTTGCTTGCTGCAAGATTTCTCTCCCTACAAGTAACCAAACCATGTGCAAATTGAATAGTAAAGTGGCCAGTAAAGCAAAAGTAGTGTCTTTACAAAATATTTACAGGTCTTTAAAAAAATGAATTTTTTCCTAATTTTTAAACTCTTGGAGGCAATTTGTTCATCCCCCCAGCAATGAAGGACAGTTCTTTGTGTGGAGCTTAATGCTGAGGGATGGACACACATTAACCAAAGAACGCTGCCTTCCCTACCTCCTCTCCCAAAACATCTGCTCTGTAGCCACAGAGCTTGCAATAGATTGAGAGTGCAGGAAAAAATATGAAAGTTTGCTCAGCAGAGAAGCTGGCCATGGAGAACTGGCTGACACCTCTTGGACTAGTTATGAGCTGTACTTTTACAGTGGGTCACAGCCATAAGCACACACTGCTGGCACTCATATGCTGTGAGACACAGCTCTACAAAGACACCAGAGAGCTTTGGCTAGTCTAAGCCATGCTTCTAACAACCTGGACAGTTACTCTCACTTCTAGCATGCTGCATCACTGAGACTTTTCATAACACAGAATTTGTAGCCCTGCACATTGGAAAAGCAAAATCTAAGTCCCTAGGTAATTGCCAGAGGTGCAATCAGAAAACCACATCTCATTGCCTGTACACTGCAGAACTCCTGTGACACCCAGGGGGCTTAATTCACATCAAACAGGACAAATCTGCAACTGCTAATGCCAGCATGCAGCTGGGATCACACACTGGCATCTCACATAGCAGCTGGCATAACACATAGAGAAGCACCAGGCAGTGTGCAAGTGCCTGTTTCACTGGATGTTTCAGACCCTGTTAGCTGCTTCAACATGACACCCTGAAGATCACTGCTTGGAATATACCCATTTGAAATTAGAAAAAAATAACCAGAAAAATCAGGTTTGATTAATTAAAAAACCCCAGCCCCACCACCTATTTTATTGGATTGGAGACAACTGACACAAAATCCTATGCAGTAAAAAGGAAAGTCAGAAATAATGATGGTGTAACATCAGCCCTCGTGAATAATTCATGTGGTACAATTTCACGTTGTTTTAAATGGTGCTGCTTCTGCCTTTGATAAGCAATAATTTTATGCTCTTTCTTTGCCTTTTATAACAAATCAGTCGAAAGGATTGTCCATTGTTATCTGCCCCCCCCCCCCCAA